>JAIUND010000134.1:0-67500 GCA_034699125.1 Gisinianus flammeolus | reverse complement strand
AACTACTATACTTTCCCAAGTCTTCTCTCTCTCTCTCTCTCTCTCTCTCTCTCTCTCTCTCTTTCTCGTTCTCGCTCGGCTCTCATTTCTTCTCTGACTTCCTCTCTGCCTTTTTGCTTTTGCTTTTGCCTTTGCCTTTTTCCCTTTTCTCCCTCGTTCTCTCTGGGTTTTTGTTCATTCTGGTGAAATCCATTAGTGGAATTAAAGGATTCATATGCTAAATAACCCTGAAAATTGTTCCCCAACACATTTCTTCACACATTCTGCGAATAACAATAAATGTTAAACATAATTTTCAAATGAAACCATATCATTAAATTTCCCTCTTTCTCTTTTATAATAAACTCTCCACTCTCCACTTTACACCAACTAACTGTGTGCATACATACATATATACATGTATATGCAGGTTATTTTGTTCCTTTGGGGGTTCGTAGTGTTTTCTGGTCCTGGTTCTGGTGTTGTTGGTGTTGGTGTGAGGCTAATTTTGAATGGTTTTTACTCCAATTACTCCAACCACACTAATATTTTCTTCACTTACTCATTAATTCACTTTCCTCTCTCGCTCTCTTCCTCTCCTTCTCTTCCTCTCCTTCTCCGTTTCCCCCATTTAACATTCAACATTCAAATTCCATCTGGTACATCATCCTCAATTAAAATATGACTAGAGTCTCTCTTCTCCATCGTTAATTCTGGTTTACTTTACCATTCTGGTTTCTCCCATCCTCGAAAATGGATTCTGTTTCTCTCGGAGGAGTCCCATTCATATTTCATAATTGATTAGGTGCCGCCATTCCAATTCTAATTCTAATTCCAATTCCAATGGAATGTAAGTCAAATGAGATTGAGAGAAAGAGAGAAACCCCCCCCCTCCCCTTCATTTCATTTATTTACACGTTTATTCATTTTCATGTTGGAACTTATGGGGAATTGAATTCAAAATTGCCTGGGAGTCTCCATTTGAAAGAGTAATAGAAATTGACAGCCGAATGAAAGAAACTAATCGGTTAGGGAAAAGAAAGAGAAAAGAGAGTTGAAAAGTTGTGTAGACAGTCAACAGTCGACTGTCGACTTTTTTTGACTGTGGTTTTTCTTTCGTGTTTAGAGAAATGAATGGATGATTTTTTCGCGAGTGCTACCGAAAGAGAGAGAGAAAGAGAGAGAGACAGAGAGAAAGAGACTGGGATGAATGGATGGATTTGGGGAGAGAGAAGTTGTATGTGTGTGTTTGTATGTGTGGAACATCAAATGTCTGTTTGACTTGGATAACAAAAAAACAAACTGGCTGGCAAAGGAGTGGAAAAAGTTTACAGAAGATGATGGATGATGTTAAAATTATTGTTAATGCAGACAGAGATATAATATACAGATCTCTTTCTCTCTCTCCACTCAGAGACTCAGAGTTTCAGAGTTTCAGAAGTCGTTTCAGTTTCCTCCTCACATATTTAACTTCTCATACATATATAGACAAAGAAATGGAGTCCTAGAAACGCATTCCATTTTCCATATATTTATATACCTAAAGTCATCTTCATCTTCATCTTCATCCTCATCTTCTTCTTCATCAACCTACAGATAAATACAGATACAGTCAACAGTCGTTTTTGTATTTGTATTTGTAATGGGTGAAACTTGGTATATTTTCCCATTCGTTCACATTTTTTTTGTTTTTGTCTTTTATTCTGCTTCATATTTCATATTTCATGGTTCTTGTCTAAATACATGGACATGAATCTGAAGGATGAAGGATTCTCTTCGTCTTCTTTTACTGAATAAGTAAATTATTTGAACCAGAGACAGACTAATGAGTAACGAAATGATGTGTGGAGATGAGAATTGGAATGTCTCAACTCTAAAAATACAAAGTACAAAATATCTTAGAGGTTTTTCAATACACAATCTGAATGCAATGAAGACAAGGCAAGTTGCATCAGTATGTAATTCCCTGTACCTACATTTGACTACATTATTTTCTCATCTGGATCTGTTATAGAACAGTTAAAGGTTTCTCTTGAGGTGGAAGTGGAAGTGGATGTGGAATGGAGGTGATAGGAGTTTTGTTTATTAGCCAGAGGAGTCAGAAGAGACAGAGGAGGAGAAGAAGGAAAAAACTGAGGGTTTTCACTCGACGGACGAGAAGGAAGGAAAAACGGAGACCCGGACCAAGTTACAGAGAGAGAGAGAGAGAGAGAAGGGAACGATGTGTGATCCATAAAAGAGTGAGAGTCGGAGTTGGAGGGGGTGCATTATGTCACTCTAGAATGATAAATGTTTGTATACCCAAAGTGCTGAGCTAAAACATCAAGTTGCACGGAAATATACAAACATTATGATGTGATAGGAGTTGAATATAGAGATTTGCCATAGACTAGCCCATTTTTTCCTCTCTCTCTCTTTCTCTCTTTCTCTTTTTCTCTCCATCTCCCCAGTTCCAAGTTTCAGGGAAAATAAAGACAAAAATTTGTATTACAGCATTCTAAATCTAAATTCTACACACTTTTCCCCTAGTTTCAATTCTCGTATATCCTATTACTCTATTACGTTTATGTTCTCTCTCCTTCGTCCTTCGTCCTTCTCCCAATACACTTTTCTCATATTTAGACGAATGTACATAAAACTTATACACCAACTGTATTATCTATTATCTTTATCCATTTCCACTTTTATTCCATTCCCATCTCATTTTATTATCATTTTCCTCCTTTTTTTATTTTTCCAGTTTGAATTATTTGGATTGAACCAACGAGAGAAACACGGAGCACACGCAACCGACTGACATTTAAACTATCGCTATTAGTTATCACAGCTATCACAACGTTTTCTCTCTTTCTCTTTCTCATTTTCCCTTCCCTCCACACATACATACACACACACACACACTTTATACTTTATATCATACGTCATATTTGTTTTTTTGGTGCTTTTTGTTTTTCCAGTTGATTCAAAGCAAACAGAATATAGAAAGTCGAATCAATTTCTATTCCCGATCCCATTCATATCTGTATTTTGTATTTAGATTGAGTGTTCAACAGTCAACAAACATTCAACTTCAACATTCAACTGGGAACTGGGGGAGACTCGAATAATTTGTTCAACCTTTTTGGTTCGATTTAGATTAAACTATTACACATTGAAAGGGAAAATAAAGAAATTTTATCATCATCATCATCATGTTCTTTTTCTCTCTCTCTCTCTCGCCGGAAACGCGCGAATGAGTAAATGAGTGTGATTTTTATTACGTAATCCTGTAATTACTGGGACGTGTTAACTAATTTTCTCGTCAATCACACAGGCCATGCGAGTGAAAGAGAGAGAGAGAGAGAGAGAGAATGAGAGTGAGAGGTACAATCATAATCATAGTAAAGCAGTAGCTGGGAGTTTTTGGTAGTTTTGATATAATTTGCACGCGAGCTTCTCAACACTTTACACAGGGTAAAAGCCTATAGCTCCAGGCTATAGAGAAAATACGGATAAGGGATATGTGTCACAACATGTAACAACCACATTATACAGATATCGACGTGAGAGTGTCGTGTCATATTGTATGTATGAAATAATATCGACTTTGATAGAGTGTATCGAGAGAGATTTTGATTGTGTGTGTGTGTGTACAAGTGGAAAGTTGAAAGCGGAGGGGTGAAAGGACTATAGCCAGAGAGAGAGAGAGTATATATGGTCAAATTGGGTAGAGAGAGAGAGAGAGTTGAGAGTGGAAAGATAAAGGGAAAAGCGAAACGAAGCGGTCACTTGTTGACTTGTTTGGCGGGGCCAAGTGGTCACGACGTGTTTTCATCTTTCCTTCCGTCCGTTCCGCTTCCATTCCGAAAGTAAATGTAAATAGGGGTGTAAGTGTAGGTGTAGGCGTAGGCGTAGAATATGAGGAGTCCACTATATAAATCTGAGTGATGCGTTCAACTTTTCCCTCTCTTCAATTCATGTCATGTACATACATGATGCATGTATATTTTCTCAAATGTTTCATGATTCTTCGTCTCTGGTTCTGATTTCGGAATTGAGCTCCTGCTTCTGCCCCCAGTATTTTCAGTATTTTCCGTACTTGAGTATTTTCCCGGGATTTTCGTGGGAATACAAGGATTTGGTATTTTTTCTCTTGACTTATTTTTTCCTTCTCTCCTGTGAGAATGAGAATTCGGAATTGAGAATTGAGAATCGAGAGAATTGAGGATGAAAATGAAAAATGAACTTTGGCTATGGTTGACACGGTCCAAATTGTTTTTGCATTCCATTTTTGATTCAAGGCAAGTCAGCGAGCGAGGACATGAGAGGAAAATCCAGAGAGAGAGAGAGAGAGAGAGAGTGAAGAGAAATTATTTCTCTTCTTTACTTGCGCTCCATGCTCAAGTTAAACCAGAAAACAACGACGTGGAGAATTTCCTACTGATAGTTTCCACAGTATAATTTTCACAAGGAGTTTTTTTCCCTGTTTTTCCCCAGCTTCTACTGTTTGTAGTCTGCTAGAATGTGTTTGTAAATCAGTGTGAGTAGTAGAGTTTGTGTCTTGTACTATGTATGTACAGATAGTAATGATAGTGTGTACTATATGTATGGGGGTGTGTATTTTATGAGTGGTAGTGGTGCACAACACGTGTTTTATGCATATAAATAAGAGTACAAATACAAATTGTGTGGATGATATACGAGGAAATGAACTATCGAATCCAAAAAGCTACTTGGATACTCACAAAAGAAAAGGACGAGAACCCGCTACAATATATTAAAGCATTAGACTTCCACATACACATAAACACACAATACACACATGTTCACATATGACGCGTCACAGTGAACAAACGGAGAGAGAGAGAAAGAGAGAGAGAAGGCGAAGAAAAATCGTCCCTGTATAGATCCAAATTTTAGATTTTCCCAAAGTAATTTCCTTCGTAAAAATTAAACAGAACATATCTCAAAAGTTTTTTTTCTCTCTCTCTCTCGTTCTCGTTCTCCTTCTCGTTCTCGTCGTTTCTCATAAGATTCATTGTGTGCTGAATGGATCTTGCAAGTGAGTACATAGTAAATTATAATGCTTTATTCTTGCCACGGTACCATTATGTTATTAGGCTACCTCAATTTTTTAACTTTGAAAATATTTTAACCTGTCTTTTTCGTTTTCCAACAACGGGTCTCTCTCTTCCTTCATCTTCTTCTTCGTTCGTCGACTCTTTAACTCCGAGTTGGACTAAACAAAAAAAAAGTCTTTATCTTAGACGGAGAGCAAGAGCGAGGAAAGGAACAAGAGTATAAGAAGACGATAGAATATTATACAAGTCAAAACTCGGCCTGCTGGCACTGGCACTGGCACTGACTCTAGTTCATCTTTTTTCTTTTTCTTCTATATTTTATTATTATTTTCATTGTGAGTTTATTTGAAGCAACTTCTTTGCTCTTTCCTCTTTCTTCATACCCTTCCTTTTCATTTTTTATTTTCGGTACTTTATATCTTGTATTTTGTAAAAAAAAAAAAAAAAAAATGTAAAGACCCAGATCTCAGATCGTACAAGAAATCTTGTGGATTGCCTGAATATAATTGCTAGCAAAGGAATTCCCCAACCAACTTTTCATTGTATGTTACGTTTACGTTTGGTTCTTCTGGAGATTCTAAATATCTGTAGTACACATTCCCGTTCCCGTTCAGATTTATGATGGCCTGTGTGTGTGTGTGTGTGCCAGAAAATTATCCAAAAATGGGAATCTCCTGAACATATCATTTCCGTACCAGCTCTATCATAATAATATATAAAAAATTTGACATTTCTCTCCTCTTTTTCCTCTCTCTACAACTCATACAGATATTCTCCCTTCTCCCTATAACTTTGCCTCTGCCTTTTTCTTTTTGCCTTTGCCTTTTTTCGCTCTCCTCCTGCCTTCACTCTTTGAAATCTATTGGTCTGGATCTCGTATATATATTTCTTCCACTTATTCCACCAACAACTCATACTCATACTCATACGGTACGGTTCAACCGCCTCCTTCTCCTATAAAGTTGTACTCACAATCATATTGGCCTCAGGACTCTTTCGCTCTTCCTCTTTGATCCTCACAAACACACACTCACACACACACACACACAAAGATATCAGTAGAAACTACGATTCTAACCGCATTCACACATACACAAAACCAAAAACCCATACACAGACACACACACACATTTAATGACTGCATTTTCTCCCGAGGACCTCGCAAACCTTTCTTCATCGTCTTCGTCTTCTTTTCCTTTTCCTTCTCCTTCTCCGGCAACCGGCAAACCTTCACCTCTTTAACGCACTCTTTAGCTGTCAGTCAACTATCCGTATATATTCGTATGTAAATGTCAAAAGGGAAAATCATATGAAGAATCTCCCCTTTAAAAAACCATCACAACAACAACAACAAGAAGAAAATCAATGTTATCTGTAAATGTGGATATTGTTATCGACGACGAGACTGAAATTGATATCTCACTCAATCCACAAATCCAAAATCCAATTTCCAATTGAGAATCTCAATTTTGAATTTTGGATTTGAAAGTCAAGTTCAAGCTCAATAGAATGAAGAAATGTGGATAAATAAATGCACGAATTTCCCTTTTATGTATATACGTAAGATACGTCTTGAGTTTTTTTCTTCATGAGAGCATTTGGAATTTTAGATTTACACAACGTGCAATAATAATTATTATTACGTTTATATAATGTAAAATATACATACGATAAACGATAAATGATAATCGATATTATTATGAAGAGTGGAGGAAAAAAAAAGAGGGGGGAATCAAGTTGGTTATTAGAGAATTGGAATTGTTAGTCGTGAGTTTGACTAGTTGAATCTTGATGGAATAACTTGGTAATTTCCAGAGATAAGCAGTTCAACTTGTTCCAATGGGATAAAATATGAAATGACGAGATTGAAAGAGAGAGAGAGACAGAGAGAGAGAGAGAGAAAATCGTGATTTGTTTCTCGAGTTGTAAAAATTAATATGGGCTGTTATAAATTTATTTTATGAACATTATTACTGTTATTACGAGCTCATAATGTAAATTGATTGTGTCTGTCTGTGTGCGACGCGACTACGATCAACAAAATTCTGTCTATTGTAGTTATTGTAAAGAGATCGTTTATGTTTATGTAAGTTTACTTGTGTGTTTGTCTGTATGTTTCGCCTCTCTTTCTCTCTCTCTCTCTTCTTTCTCATTTATTAATGTGGACTGTTGTTTGAAAATTCGTATTCCCCATTCTGAATCAACTAATGGAATAATCAAGTACCAAATAATGATTTTAATCTTCCACGGAAAGACACTTGAATTATTTCTATGGATTTGTTTAAGAATGTACAAGTCTTTGCTTTTGCTTTTGCTGTATCGTTTTCATTATAGAAGAAGACGACGGTTGCTCCGTTTATTCTGTCATTTGGGCTTTTCCTTTTGTTATTAGACTGTTAGTACTTTGAATTTCAGGAGAGAGAGAGAGAGGAAGAGAGAGAGAATTGAATTGGTGGTCTATGATGATGATGCCTTTAGGTTTCAATGGTATGGTATGGTATGGTTTGGTATGCAAAGTAGGGAAGGAGACGACGGACGAAATGGTTAATAATTATTGTATTTATGCTCGAATCTGTACTGTTCTCTGTTCTCTTTCTTCCTCCTCGTCGTCGAGAAGTATCTGTATAGAATCAACGGGAAGTTTGAGGTTTGAGTGAGCTCAACTTTTGTGTGTTTAGTGTCCGTCTCTTTCTCTCTGGCTGTTGTGTTTATGTGTGTGTACAATTACATTAAATTTTATGAGCATTATATATCAAAATGGAGAAGTAATAATTAGTACAGAGACAATCTAGGTCATAATTTACAATTCAAATGGGAAAACAGAAGAAGAAGAAGAAGAGAACAGAAGAAGACAGAAGAGAACAGAAGAGAAGAGAGTGAGTCGAGAGTTCTCACTTGCCATTTCCTATATTTAAAGCCACACACCGTACACAATTTTCTATAGTACTTGCTGCTCTTCATGTTCATGTTCAGTTTACATCTTTACATGGCGAAGAGTCAAGATCAAGCGCGTCCTCAAAAACTCTATCTCGACAACGCCAACTCTCCAACATCCAAACGCGATTGCGATTGCGATTGCGATTACGCTCGGAGGACGGTGTGGACTCAGTCTCACAATCAGTCTCAGGCCATGTAGAATTGTATGCAAAATTGTAGACACACGACAGAGCAGAACTCTGTACACTGCTTTTTAGCAACAGAGTCGTTGACTGAAAACAAAGAGAATGTTGGTGGTCGAATTCGAATTCGAATAGAATGAGAAGCTCAGTCGTCAAATGAGATGACTTGAAACTTGTAACAAATGGCAGTTGTGTGGGGATTTTCCCTTTACTCTTTCTCTGCCTCTGTCACTGACGTCCAAATTCCCAATGTTTACCGTAAATTCAAATGCCCAAACAAAAAAAACTGTACTGTACTGTAGAAACATGAAGGATTCCTGTACAGATCCTTTTTATTTCTCTATTCTTTACCTATATGGATTTTCAATTAGCCCGACAACAAATTGTACAAACTCTTCTACAGGTATTGAATTTAAATCTCACTTATTTACTTGTTTCTTTTCCATTACTACTCAAACTCAAAACAATGAACCAAAAAAAAAAAGAAAAAAAAAACAACAGACTATAGAAAATCCGAGTGACTCGTTTTGTTTTATCTGTATTTCATGACTTGGTTCTTGGTTTGTCCATTGAAAGATTGAATAAAATTTCCATACGTCGGATTAGCATTTACATGGCGCGGATGGTGATAGTGAGATTTCATAGTTAAATGTTCACAAAGTTAAATCGTTAAGAATGTTTGGAATTAGGAAAAGCAATCATGGTCACAGTGTTAAATGGTAAAATGGTAAAATGTCTGAATACCATAGAGGATTTGATAGCTACTTCCCATTCCATTCCATTACACAACAATTGTAATAGTTTTTAAGTAATAGTTGTAGAGTTTTGTAGTGATTGTAATAGCAATCACAATTAGCTATGCAGACCACGACCGGTGCGGAAATTTCTTATTAACAGGGCAGATGCTGAGAGTAAATGGTCAAACTCAAAAGGAAAAAGGAGAGAGAGAGAGAGAAATGAGAGAGAATACATACGTAATATGAAAAAAAGAAATAATGAAATGAGATGGAAAAGGGAGATGAACATGGTCTTTGGTGTTGTGTGTTTGGTGTATCGTTTTCTCTCTAAGATTTGAATTGGTTTAGCTTTCAAGAAATTGACTGGATGAATGTCTTGATGTGAAATAATACAATATAATAATGTAATGTATGTAATGGGTAATGGATAATCGTCATGTAGTTGTTGTTGTACGTTGTCCGTAGTTCTGCCTGCACACAAGCCAAAGCCAAAGCCAAAGCCAAAGCCAACGCACAAAACACAAAACGAGAAAAGATTTAGTAATATAAAGTTGTTGTGTGTGTGTGTGTGTGTGTGTCTGTCTATCTGTATGTGTAGATGTGTACATGTGAGTTGTGGAAAACAATGGTTGTTGTAGTTGTTGTGGTTGTGGGGACGGAGTTGAAAATGAAAAGAAGGCAGGCAGGGAGAGTGGAAACATATCATCAAGCCAGTGAGGAAATTTCAACTTGAAATGAATGATTACAGTAATTTTCGATTTGGAAATAAAGGTGCCCTTCATTCAAAGGCGGATCAAACATGCTCTTAAATTCTCTAAGTCTCTTTGATATTTATTCCCTTCCTTTTCTCCTTCTTCTTCATCTCTTTCCTCTATACCTTCAACTTCAACTTCAACTTGAGAACTCACAATTGAACATTGAACATACATAAATATTATTTACTATCCCAGGTACTTTCCTCTATCCTTATTTCCCTATATCTATATCTATAGATATAGATATAGCAAGAGAGTAAAATGATTCTTGTGCACCCAACTTCTCTCTCTCTCTCTCTCTCTCTCTCATTGTTTCATTCCTTCCTCTTGACTCTTTAAATCGCCCAAATTGCTAATAACTCTAATCATTGGAGGCAAACCAAAAATTTCATCTGAGAAAATAAGCATAATTTTCTGATATAATTTTACTTGCGTCAACAAATTTATTGCTCTGACAGGCGGCCTTATTTTTTTCCCTTCCTTCCTTCTTCTTTTTCTCTTTTGTTCATACGATACATATACATATACATGTTACATGTCCATATACTCCATACCATACGAAATACCAAAGCCAAAGTCAAAGTCAAACGATTCCAGAGTAATAAGGAAAAAAAAAACTCTTTTTAAAAGAAGAAGAAGAAGGAAAAGAAAACTATGGGTTTCCTAAATGATCTTTTACTTTGAGTTCTCAACTATATATTTTACCATTTACCACCCGACCTCACCCAACTCAATTGCTCACCTATTTATTTTACTCACATCCCCACATTTCCATTTCTATCCGTATTTTCCTATTCTTGTCCTCATTCTCAGTTTCAGTTTCAGTTTGAGAGATTCTGACAGGATTTCTCATATCGTCTCAACGCCTACTTCTTTAAATTCCCCAAAATAAACTGTGTGTAGGGAAATAATGGGTGGCGTATCGTATTTATGTACGATATGGAAAATGAATGTTCCCGTTAATTTTCTCTTCTCTCTGCTGTTGCTCTTTGCTCTTGCTGTGTATGGTGAAATGAAAATGAAAATGAAAATGAACTGAGGACCTTTTTAGTAAGTATGTGGAAGAAGAAGTATTGTAGAAGGAGATGTGGAGTTGACATATGTTTCCCCTGTTGTTGAAAAACTGAAAAGAGAAATGTCAATTTAATTAAAACACCAAATGACTCTTGTCTTTCTTCCTAAGTGGAGGTTGTAAAACGACATAAAAAGTAAAAGCCCGGGCCACGTACATGTACATACAGATTACAGAGAGAGAGAGAGAGAAAAGTTTAAGCTTCCCCCAAAGAGAATTTCGGGCTCATTTATCTAATTTTTCCTGAGCACATTGAGATAATGACTTAATTGTGGGGACCTTCAATGTGGTTATTATTATTCAAATTTTTTTCTCTCTCTCTCTCTCTCTCTTTTTCTTGTTTCATTTCATCTCTTTCATATTCCACTCACCATTCTCTCCATTCTCTGACTAACTGACTAAAGCGTTTGTTTCAGTTTCGGATGAATTCGTTTCCTTCCTATATATGTAAGATATGTACACACACTTGGAATTAGAATTTAGAATTCAAGTATGTAAAAGTTGTGTGGATGGAACAAGAGCTCAAAGGATTCCATTGGATTCCATATGCGATGCGAGGTGAAGGAGCAAAAGATAAAATGAGAGAGTGAGAGAGAGAGAGAGAGAAAAAAAATCAAGGGACAAATTTCAAATTTGAATGGGGTTTGTGGTTGGTTTGTAAAGAGAGAAAAAATATGAAGTTGAGTGTGTGGATGAGATGTATTTTGCATTTATTTATTTTTATGGTGAGTACAGAGTGGAGAGTGGTGGGTAAAAGAGATAATGGAGCTCGGGTGAGATTTCTCTTGAAACAGGGGGAATTTTTTTGTCTTCTATATATATGAACTCGTATGTAGTTTCATATTCATGCTTGTGTGTGTGCGTGTGTGTGAAATGAATACATACACAGAGCCCTTTGGATTTGTCTAGAAAAAAACTCATAAGACTCTCTGACTGAGGTGTAATCTGCATATGGAATGGAATATGAAATTTAAGTTGTTAGACGTGTTACTGTTACTGCATAAAAACATCTCTTGCCCTTTTCCTTCTCTCTCCCTCACTCTCTCACACTCTCTCTCTTTCGTATTCTTTCTCCTTCCATTGCCATTCATTGCAAATGCATATTTAGTCCTGTGGTGAAAATGAGATGCGCTCTTTTTCCTCCATGTAAAATTCGAATCGAATTCCCTCTCTCTCTCTCCCTCTTTCTCTCTCTTTCACTTGTTTTGCTTGAGTGGTGGGTTTTCACCAGTTCATATGGGTGTTTTGGAGGTTAGAAAGATAGAGTAGAGTTAATCAAAAGCTATGAGACGAGGGTAATACCGACCAAGAGAGAGCGTACAGAGTTACAAGTGTACTTTCTATGTGTTTATGATGATCTGGAAAAAAGAGAGAGAAAAAAGAATCGGATTTGCTTAGATATGCATAAGGTTGTTAACTTTATAGTGGGTATTTACAGGGTTGAGCGAATGTTATTACAAATGGAAAATGTGTATTTGTGATGGTTCATTTCTTGTTATGGTGGTTGCCTCTTGTTCTTTTCGCCTCGAGAGAGAGAGAGAGAGAGAGAGAGAAAGATAGAGAAAACTCTTCAACTCAAGTAGGAGTCCCTGGAATTGTTTCTCATGTAGATACACAAACACACTTGCTATTCCTATTCCTATTTCCTATATCATTTTAAGCACACTTATATTTATATTTACACGCATATTCATATGTGAATTCAAATTTTTCCAAACGTTTTTTTCCTCTCTCTCTTTCTCTCTCTCTCTCTCTCTCGGCTAATCTTGTGTGCACAGGGTAATACACAATAAAATATGGGAGTGAGAGAGAGAAGAGTGAATGTACATACCAAATGAAATGATAGCTCGTTGGGGGTGTTTTTTCCGTGTTGTGTTGTGCCGTTGTTGCGCTGTCTGCTGTGTGTGGGGAGAGAGAAAAAGATACTCGCATCTCTCATTTAGTTTATGTGTGTGTGCTGGTGGGCAGTGAATTGGAAGGGAAAAATGAGCGGAAGGGAAAGTAAAAGGAATGATGATGATGGAGAGTAAATGAATTGAAAGTCAAAAAGGAGATAAAAATACATATCTGTATGTGGAAAAACAGAGTACTACGAGGAAGAGTTGAGAGAATTTAAATGGTAAAAGGGAAAGGAAAAGTGTGAGTGAATGAATGAATGAGCAGGGAAAAGCAGCAGATTCATCTCTTCTTCTTCGTGTTTTGTTTGAAAGGATAAGGCAAACTTTTTGTTAAAGGAAGGGTTAAAGAGAAAGAGAAAGACGAAGGAGATGGAGAAGAAATACAAGAAGAAAAAAATGAAAGTCGCCGAGAAACCAAAAGGAAAAAGAAAAAGGAGAAAAAAACTGAGGAAATGAATGTACGAGTGTACATACGATATATATCTGTATCTGTATCTGTGTGTGTGTGTGTGCGTGTGGGATGGGATGAGGAAGGAGGAGGAGGATAGAAAACAGTGAATACATAGACATAGGTATGACGTATGAAATGGTATTTTGCGATTATTTCACCGTTCCCCTGAGGACACCCATTTAATCTCTTGTGCTGATGGGATCATCCTGTTCCATTCATTATAACTAGAGAAAGAATCAACTCCGTATATTTTATATTTGGATATGCATTACAGAATAGACACAGACACACAAACACACACACACGCAGACAAGTGTGTATTACTCTTTCTCTTTTCCCCATTTTTCTCTCTCCTCGTTCGTACGTTAGACTGTTATTTTTTAAAGTTTTTCTTCCCTGCGCCTCACATGAACTTGGCAATTTCACAAAAGAAAAGTAAATTGTCAAAACAGATTAGTTCCTTCAAAAACAGTTGTGTGTGTACGTGTGTGTGCTTCCACATTCACCATTTACCATCCTCTCTCTCACTCACTCTCTCTCTCTTTCGATAGCTATACTCTTCTTGCAAAATAATCCATACAGCCCCGACAAAGTTTTGTTTCCAAACAATTATCAGAAACTTCATCCGATTCTCTCTTTAGTTATTCGTTACGCTTTCCTTTCCCACTCTCATTCTATCGTATTTCTCAATCCACATCCACATCCACACACACACAAAACTGTATCCCAACTTATCATCTCTTTCTCTCCTTCTCAATTCTCAAACCCACGAAAAGACGGTGAATACGAAGAAGAAACGAGGGAGAGAGAGAGAGAGAGAGGAAAAAAATGATGAGGAAACTTATCCGTCAGCTACTTTGTCGCTTCCCTTCTTTTTTTTTAATACTTTTATATGCTTTCGGTACTCTCGATTGGGGGTCTCAAAAAAACATTCTCATCACATTTGTTTTTCCACTCTTGACTTGCATCCTCATTTACTTTTCAATTCCCTTCTTCAATCTATATCCTCGACAATACAGTACATATACATTGAGTACATAAGTTACATGCCCCGTTACTCACCATATGCACCATTTACCATTTCATTAGACTTACGGTTCGAGTTGTTGGGATTAAAAAAAACAAGGGGAAAAGGATCTGGATGTACTAAATACTAAATAGCCAATCACACACTTGTTTCTATTCTCTCCTGACTCATTTTACGTGACTTAATCTACGTTTGAATCTTCCTTGCGAGGATTCCTTCACATGTGTCTGTACATATGATTTTCATAAATCCCAAAAAAGGAAATCTGATTTCAAATTTCCCATCTCCCATCTTGTAGATTTCCTCAACTAAATTGTCCCACCACCACCACATGTAGAATATACAGAATAGAGAATAGAGAATAGAGAAAAAGAGAGAACCATCTTAAATGGTCGAGGGTGAAGAGACTTGAAGTGTAATGTAATGTAATAACCTAGCCTAACCTTTATAGGTATGCATTTTCCCTTCTGAATGTATCAGAAGGGAAAATCAGGAGCCGAGACGAGGCGAAACCAGAGCGGAGAGTTGTCAACAGCTGATTGCTCAACAGAACGAAACGAAAGGAAAGGCAAAGGCAAAGAGAGCTCCAATGATTGTTTTAAGTTGAGCATTTGGAATTAAAAAGTTGAAAATCACCTCGTAATAATTCCTAACAGGCAATTATCACAGTTGGAAGTATAAGAAGAAGAAGAAGAAGAAGAGGAACAAGATGAGAGAAAGAGAGTCAGTATCATTTCATTTCGGATTTCAAATGGGGAGCCAGAAAGAGAGAGAGAGCAGCCAGACAATTAGGCAAAAGATTCACTTCTTCTTCTTCTTCTTTCTACATCTGTAATCTGTATTCTCATTCAGATAGAACAAGAACAAGAACACGAAGATAACAAGAAAGTAACAGAGAACGAGATTTGAGATAAAATAAAGGAGAGGACTGAAAATTAACTGAAATAATTAACTAGAGAACTTCTCGAGCGGTTCCTTCAAAATGTATTATTATTACTCCCCAGCCTAGTTTCTCTCTCTCTCTTTCTCTCTCTCTCTTACTATAAAAGAGGAATCAAGTCTTCGTTAGAACTTCCAACTATGGAGACCAGAGTAAATGAGTAAATTTGTACTTTTCATGGCAATCGACTCTTTTTGATATGTCCATGTAGCGTGCAATGGAATTGAAATGATGAAAATTAAAATGTAAAAGGGAAATGAAATGAAATGAACGCGTTTTAATCGCGTCTGAACAATCTGACTAAATAATATCTAACTAGGATTTCACATCACATATACGTAGGTGCATTTATATTTCATAGCAAGGACTTTCTGTGTAAGTGTGTGTGTGAGTGAGTGAGAGAGAGTTAATTGGCACTCTTTAATTTGGACTGGACTTGAATGTATGTAGAACTGGACTGCAAACGTAAATGTAATGTTGATGGTAATGTTAATGGTAGTCGTCATGGGTTTTGGTGGGTGTGATTGTGACAGGAGGATAAAATGAGTGCCGTTGGACATGTTCATTGTGAGTAGTCAAGAAATGGAGGATGATGATCCACGTTTGAGATGAATCTTCTCCATCTTTTCCTTCTCCTTCTTCTCCTTCTTGGTCTGGTGTAAATGGAAAATACTATTAGAGAAAGAATGCAAATGTAAATTAAAAATGATGGAATGGAATGGAATGAAACGAAATGAATGTTGTAAAGTTACATGTTGATGATGATGATGGTGATGGCTCTCGAGGTGATTTGACAGTTGAGTTGGCTGCTGAGCTTCATCCATCCACCAAACCAAACCAAAGAAAGAAAAATCCAAAACTTTTCTACAAATGTCTGAATCTGACTGTGTGTTTCTCTCTCTCTGTTTGTGTGTCTGGATTGTGGATAATCTGTAGGAGTTTCTGGTTTTGTACATAATCAAACATACAACAACAATGTAGAAGAGGGGAAAAAAAATATTACAAGGTTATTCTCCATGTCAAATCATTTTCACATGTGAATACGAATGTTAATTCCTAAAGTCAAGTAATGAATAGGAGCATGGTGATACGGAAAGATAATCAGATACATATATACGATACGAAGGAAAACATTTGATATTTGATTTTTCCTTCTTGGTGGACGCGTCGACACTTACATGAGATGAGATGAGCGAATTAAATGACCACATGTGTGTGAAGAGAGAGATAGAGAGAGATTTGAAGATCTGAAGGGATATAATAAAAAATAATAGGATATCTGCTGTAGTCTGTATTCTGTATAGATAAGTAGAACCTGTTGTATTCCTGTCATAATTATCATATCATTCCCAGTAAAGAAGAGCACGCGATATGAAATGATGAGTGAAGAGACAGAGAAGTGCAATGCAATGAAATGCAATGGAAGATTGCAGGAAAGATTGTACATAGCTTGAAAATTGGGTAATGTATAGAATGTAGGTACATAGAACAGAGATAGAGTATCGTGGAAATCCAGAGCTAATCGACTTGATGATGGTTAACACATTCAAAATATATCTGTAGAGACAGAAAGAGAGAGAGAGAGATCCAAGAGCCACCCTGGATATACAGACATTCATTGGGCAAGTGTGTGTGTGTGTATTTTAGTGAAATAAAGATGTGGAAAAAGTACATGCTTTTGTTCTTAGTTATGGGTTCTCCAAATTAACGATAAGTTTAGGCTTTACATTAACGTTTGGGTTTAGTGTGGAAAAGTAAAGGTTCTTAATGGGAGCTGGAGTGAGTGAGTTGAATGTTTTGATGGAGATGATGGGGAAAAAAGAAAAAAGAGAAAAAGAAAAAAAAGGGGATTGGTATGGTATTGGTGTATATTACATTATTATTACTTTGGAATGAGCCGAGTTGGAAGTTTTTTAGAGTTGAAGTTGGAGTTGGAGTTGGATGGAATGTGTTCCGTGTGTTCTACTCTGGTGTTTTTCCTTCGGAATAATTATTATCTTTTGCTTTTGCGTTTGGAAAAAGCGAGCGAGCGAGTGAGAGAGTGAGCGAGTGAGTCGGAGTGAGTGAGTCGGAGATTGAATATGACATAAGGTTATAACGTGATGGAAAAAAGCCGATGTTCCCCTAGGGTAAATTAATACAGTTCCAATGTAAAATGTCAACATTATCAACATTATGATTCAAGGAGAGTGCTCTCGAGCGTGACTTACGATGAATCTGAATTGTTGTACAAAGAACTCGTTTTTTTCTCGTCTCTGTCTCTCTCTCTTATCCATAGTCTTTCTCTCTTTCTCTTCAACTCAACTCATTCACATTCCCACAAAAATTGCATTGATGTCTCTTGTCTCTCTCTAGCAGTTTTTCTGATTTGGCTGGGGCTTTGTTAAACCTTAAACCATTTCATGGCATTTTCCTTTTGGATATTCCTATTCGTATTCATCCTCCCACTGAAAATCCACTTATTCCACTTACATAACTACTTACACATTCATACATCCCCCCTTCAAACCCATTCCATGTCCATGTCTATCGATATATACTCCTCTCCATCCTCCATCTCATGTCTTTCTGCCTTTTGTCTCCTCAAATTGGTGACAATAAATCCACTGAATATTAATCGTACATCCTCCCGTTTACACACTTTTTACTTCAATATTTATACTCAAAGGACACAGACTCTTTCACTCACTCTTCACATTTTATCTTGAAACTCTCCGTCACTCATCACTCTCATTGACTTTGATTTTAACTTTCCTCTCTCTCTCTCTCTTTCTATCTCTCTCTCTCTCTTTTGCCTTCAATTTAAATATCCACAGTCCATTGTACACATGTAAATGGGGAAAAATCAAACACGAAACATCAAAACCACTCAACTGATAAATATTCCTCATGACTTTTTCTGATTGTCTTTTTCTCCTACACTTTTCCCCCGTCAGCATCATCTTTTTCAAATCTTTTTCCTTCTCTCTCTCACTTTATTCTCGATTCTCTCTCTCTCTCTCACTCAATTATCAAATAGTCATTTTGATTTTCATATTTCCCTTTCCCTTTTTGCTCTTCGTGTTTCCAGCTCACTAAATCCAACAAATAATCCTCACATTTAAATAAACAAACTTTCCCCTCAAGCATTTTCCTTTCAATCCCAAATCTCAATCTCAAACTCAAACTGGTTTCCCTGTCTGTACAGCTACATTCAAAACCACAATAATAATAAAATGTATAAATTTCAATTAAATCTTTAATTTCACTTTCATATCGAATAAGGACAAGGACAATACAGAAAGCAGAAAGCGTTTTTAATTAAGGAAAATGAGAGAGTAATTAAAAAAAAAGGAATACAGACGAAGACGAAGGAACGGGATAAAAATGGTATAAAGCGAGTCGTCATATATAAAATATTTTCATTTCATATCAGTTTGCTTGTGAAATTATGGAATTATAGAATGGGAATGGGAAATGACTGAGGAATTTGGACAGAGGGAAACAGAAAAAGGAAAAGGAAAAGGAAAAAGAGAAGAGTAATAAAATACGATTTGATTTGATTGGAAAGAATGTAAAGATGATGAAGGGATGAATGAGAGGATGAGAGAATGAGAGGAATGAGAATGAAAAGGAGGTAGTTAAATATCAAATAATATTCTCCTCCTCAGCATACGATATGTGTATGCACTTTTATTGGGATTACAAGTCACTGTATGCATGGAATGGGAAGTTGGAATGGGAATGAGATGAAGGGGATTACAAATCCATTTGGTCTCATCTTCCTCGATTATTTCCTATGAGGAGGGAAAAGAGTTGCAGGAGGAGAAATGAGATGAGTCATTAATAGAATAGGAATATTACAGAATATGAGGAATGGAATTTAAATGTAAAATCGAGGCAACTTATTAGCCATCTACATAATCCACGGATATTCATGCAGTAGTTAGTCTAATATTTCTACGAGAAGAAGAAGAAGAAGATCATTCAATTCCCCATACATTTACATTTCAAGTCAAGTCAAGAGACCGCTGAATCTCTCTCTCTAGTAAAGAATCCTGTCGCATCATTTTCCAAGTGCCGACGACTTGTATTTCCTCTTGTTTCATCTCGATTTTACTCGTTTGGTTTAGTGCGTGGGCTTCATTTCATTTCATTCCTTTTCCTTTCCCTTGTTCAATGTTCATTGCTCAAGTTGGATCTGAAGACGGAGTGAAAGTCAAGGGAAAATACAAGCGGAGATGGCGTAATAAAATTAGTAATATCAGTGTGTGTGTATGCACACAGACTTATGTAGATTTCATTGTATATTCCTTTCGTTTCACTTTCGACTGGAGAGAGAGACAGAGAGAGAGAGAAAGAGAGAAAGAGGTTCTTGTTGTAGGTTGGAAAGCGTATAAATTAATTTGTGGCCTAATTGCACGTCTGGAGTCATAAGATATTTAATATAGCAAAGAGGTATACGATTCACGATGAAATGGGAATGTCGAATCTTGTAGTTGTATTCGTAGTTGTGCTCCAACAACACGAACATAGTCCAAAAACGAAAAAGGAAAGTAGAAAAGACACAGACACCCGAGTGAAACACATACACATTCAGAGAGAGAGAGAGAGGGAGAGAGAGGGAGAAGTGTAAGAGAAACAAGAGATGAAGAAGTACGACGGGAACGAGAACCAGGTTTTGAGTTTGGAGTTTGTTGCGGCTTTTCACGTTCTCTCTCTCTCTCTCTTTCTTTCCTCTCTTTTCTTCTTGGTTTGTGTTCCGTCTCGTTGTTCTCTTTCTCTTTCTCGTCTGTCGATGAAATGAAGAGAAAGAGAGGGAGAGAAGAAATTACAGAAAAATGCTTTTTAACCTGTACCTTTATTTGCCTAATTGAAAAAGTTTACGGAAGAGATTTTGTGAAGGGCTGCGGATGGATTGGCTAAAGATGGGAGAGGAAAAAGGAAGTGAGTGAGTTAGCGAGTAGGAGGAAAAGTCTAATAGCAACACACACACACACACACACACACATACACTGACACACACAACCACGCAACCACTACACAGAGAATAGGAAAAATAAGAAAAGGAAAGTGGATAATGTATGTGTGTGTGTGTATGTGAAAGTATATCTGTAGTCATAGAACGACGAGACGAGAAATGCATGTGGAACGTCGGAAGACGAGCGCGATGAGGTAAAGAAATACAGTATAAAAGCACTGCGGCTGTTGCCGTTCCTGTTCCTGTTCCTACTAATACTATTTTATATTTTTCGTGGTTGGATAATATGCTTTAGTATGAGAGAGAGAGAGAGAGAGAGAGAAAGAGAGAGTGCTATGTGTACACGTACAAGTTTAGGTTTAGTTTTTCTGGCCAAAGCCAGAACTAAAGTTGAGGAAAAAGAAGAAAAGGAAAAGAGCTCCATACGGAGTAGAGGAATAAGAGAGAAAGAGAGAGAGAGAGGTTGAGTAGAAGACAGAGAGAGAGAGGGAATCAAGAAGAATGAGAATGAATAATCTTGGATGGAACGAAACATTCTTTCAAGCTCACCTTATTAGAAAGAAAAAAGATGCAATCTAAATGCTTATGCTATTGATTTTCCCTTTCGGGTTTCGGGGAAAAAACATTATGCCTTAATGGATGTCTTTATGCCACTGCGTATCCTTTCAATTCTTATTACCATACACAGGCCTATTACTATTACTATTACTCGTCCCATTCCTATTCCTATTACTCCTTCTTCTTCTACTCCTACTATTATGTACTCTCTCTATTTAGAATGGCATTTCGCTTATTACGCCAACTTAAATAAAAAAACGGAGAAGAGAAAGAAAAAGAGAGAAAAAAAACTTTTTTTTGCGGGGCGCTCAACTCAACTCGACTGATTATCCTCTCACATTTCCTCAATCCCGTTAGCAACCAACAGCCAGGAGCCACAAGTAAACGGCAGTCAGACACAAGCAAAAAGGGAAAAGGAAAAAAAAAGTCCCTACACATTCAGAATAAGAAATATATAAAACATACAAAACACACACACACACTCTTACTCTCTCTCACTCTAAAGCTAAAACTAAGACGAAAACTAACAGACACGCATTTATATCAACTCATTTCGTAATAAAGGAGAATCCTCATGTTATTCTTTCCCCAGCATTCATTTACCCCGAAACAGAGAGAGAGAGAGAGAGAAAAGAACCCAGGAAAACGAGATGACTGAAGTCTGTCTATATTTGTGTGTGTGTGTGTGTGAAAGGGAATGAGTTTCCATATTCATCTTTCCCTCCATCGTTTACGTTTGCCCTATATTTATCTACACACTGGACTTCCTGATTACTCAAGTCATCATTCGACACGTAGTCCTCTGCATACATGTATGTACAAATACAAATACAAATGCACACAGTCACTTAGTCCACGAACGAAATAAAAAATCCACACACGAGGCTTCACTTCTCTCTCTGTTGGTTCAAAGTGAGAAAGGAATGGAAAGTGCAGCAAAAGCATCAGCAGTGGGGTTGTCCATGTGTGTGTTGAGCCGAGGATGGGCGGTGAGAAAAAGAGTCCATTTATTTTATTGACTTGACCTTTCATATGGAGATGGAGAGAGAGAGAGAGAGTGAGAGAAAGAGATAAAAAGCCTCCACCTTGTACGGCAACGGCACAGTCAATCTGTTGAGTGGCATATGAAAATTGGTAAATTACACCACACAGGTCAACTGAACCTGAACAATAAACTCAATACCTCACTGTTTTTTCAACTCTCGCTCTCTCTCCCATTCTCTGCCTCCCCGTCTCAAATATCTGCTGTTTATCTGCAGTCTGATTCCAAATGCATATAATTTCATTTTGTTTCCATTATGTCAGTCATCTCATTTACATTGACTCTCTCTCTCTCTCCCTCACCGTCACCGCCTTCTACATTTGCTCACCGTAATTCCTTTCATTTGTTATCATTAGCTGCTCCGTTCTTCGTTCTACACTACTCGGAATTGATGGAGAATAGAAATAGAAATAAAAATAAAGCTCGAGACAACTGTATAAAAATTCAGTGTAAACTCATCGTCGAAGTCTTCGGCATTTGAATTTGCTTAGTCGGAATTGAGAGCCGGAGGGAGGAAAGAGAGAGAGAAAGAGAGAGAGAGAAAGGGAAAAGAGTAAAGAAATAAATTCAAATTTCATTTCCACATTCCCATTTTTATGTCAATACTTTTTAATATTGACTTGAACCGGAAATACACAACACAGTACAAGGACGATACAAGACGCCGAGGAGCGAGTTAATTTGTAAAGTTGAGTAAAGCAGTGGTGTAGTTTACATTTGAATAGAGTTTCCACTCCGGCAGTCCAACAAATGCAAAACCAACTCAACACTGTGAGTGAAAACTGGAATTACAATTTTTCACTCACTGCATTTTTTCGGCTGGAATTTCTTAATAAAGTTGTTGGTTCCCTTTGCTCGTTTGTTTGTCTGTCTGTCTGTTTGTCAGTCTGTCTGTTTGTCTCTCTGGATATGTTTTTTTTGGGGGTTGGTTGGTTGGGGAGAGAGTACACAGATTTTTTAATGATGAATGATTTGATGGGGGAAGTTTTTCCACCATTTTTAATTAAACTATTAATTTTTAATGTTTTCCCACTTGTGTTTTTATACCTCCCTTTCTCTGTCTCTGTGTCTTTTTCTTTCTCTTTCTCTCCCTCTCTCTCATAATAATTCCATCTCGTATCCCCCCACGGAAAATCCACACAATTTACATTTACATTGTATTTACATGTGTAAACAGGTACAAATATCTATGCAAATCCGAGTAATTACACTAAAACCTCAAGCATAATAAGCAGTACTATTTGTACAATATACATACGAGTATATAAGAACAATGCGCGCGGATTTTATTAAATTGAAATGGAAATTGAAAGTTCCCGTATTAAATGAATGATACAGAATACAGAATATAAATACATATGAAGAATATTTAAATATGTATTTGAAATGTGTGTGTGTGTGTTTTTGTACTTGTACAGTTATAATTTTGCAACATTTGCATTGGTTTCTCTTTCGTTTGTTTGTGTTTACAGTAGTCGTCCTGGTCGTCCGCCGAAACGCACATCGATTCCACTGGTTCCACTCTCACA
This sequence comes from Gisinianus flammeolus, assembly GCA_034699125.1. Lineage (NCBI taxonomy): Eukaryota > Metazoa > Arthropoda > Collembola > Symphypleona > Katiannidae > Gisinianus > Gisinianus flammeolus. The sequence continues at coordinate 44,373 of JAIUND010000134.1, read as the reverse complement.
ACATGGAACACCCTCCCAATTCATGTCGATGAAAAAACATCGATTAGAGAATGGAGATTATCCATCGTACGAATCCAGTCATCATAATCCTGCTGGTAAAGTATTAATCTTCATTTCCACACACACACATCAACTCACCGCATTCCTTTCTTTCTCTAATTTTTTTCCATCCATATTCCCCCCCCCCCCCCCATTCATTTTTACATTTACATTTCCCAACCAACATTAATTTTTTCCCTTTCTCTCACCATCTTTCTAAAAAACTGTCTGTCTGTCTGTCCAGCTTTTTCATCCTCGCACTTTATTCACACAGCAAAGTATAGTCATTCACTTCACAGCAGAACTAACGAAATCCGGCTTGATTGCTCAACTTTTATTTTCATTTACATATTACAGCTAAACTTTTCCCCTCAATTACCCTGCCTTCCTAAAAATTCTACGGTCATCCTTCCATAAATAGTGAGAAATTGACCTGGAATTCATTTCTAAGCATTTTGCGGCAGTTAAATGAATGCCCACACGCTCCAAGTCTACATTTTGCACAGAAAAACTACCTAAATATGTGGACTGTAGGGAAAAGTTGGTAGATTGTAGACGAAGAAGTATCTGAAGACGAATGTTTCGCTTTCCTATTCGCGCACTGAGGTGAGACGATTTATGCGCAAAAAAAAAGAAACTCTGCACTCTCTTCAAAACACACAAACACCACCCGCAATCTGAATGAGTCCATAGAGATTCGGAAAATTAAAAGTTGGAGGCAGATTAAAAAAAAATATATAAGAGAAAGAGATGATTTAAGTGCTCAAGCGACGATGAGACAAGTTTTTTCCCCCTTTCAATGCGTAACCTGAAACTGAAACCCCCAGTAATTTCCACTCACAACTTGACTAATTTTTGTCGAAAACCAAAGAAAAAAAAAATTCAAAACTCATAGTCTAAATCTAAAACGAAATATTACGTTCAAGTTGAAATGGGATGAAAGTTACAGTTAGCAGTAGAAAAATAGATTCTCCATTAATTGATATAGCCATAGCCATGTAAAATGGATACGGGGAGAGTAAAAAAATATGTAATACAAAAAAAAGAGGATCTTTTTCCTATACAGAAAGAAAGAGAGAGAGAGAGAAGAGCTAAATAGACGAAGAGCATTGTATAAAGTGAAGAAGTGAGTTTTAAATGGTCTGAAATGGGTAGACGTGAGATGGTTTCCCCAGTTGAAACTTGCAGACTTTATATGTAATGTAAAAAAAGGGAAGGAAAAGGAATTTTCGCCGCATGATCTGATCACAGTAATCTAAGATTGATTTATTGAATGCTGGTAATGTTATATCATACCAACTAGTTCTAGTTCAAGTTCGATCTTCAATCATCCAGTATTCTGTTCTACAATGTACAAACTACAAACTTCAAAGCCACACAAATTGCATCTGTACATTGTTTTGTTTCAGAAAGAAAATCACCACATAGAAAAAAGACATGGATGGAGTATCGGTAGTGAATTTTCCATTGCATTGTGTGACGTTGGTAAAATATTTACTATTTACCCAGCAGGGATGTTCAATTTCACAATTCACAACTCACCGAAACATCCCTATAATTTACTCTAATTCAATCAGTTGCCAAGAGAGAAATACTTAATTGTCACTATTACACACTAATAAATATCATATCCGAGTTCAAAACTGTCAGACGAGACTCCACCATCAAAAAAAGACTGAACAGACAGTAAAAAAAAACATTAAAGGGAAAACGTTCCAACTCGAATCTTCCCTGTCTTGATCTTTTGTTGATTCTCCATTCTTTGTCTTCGTCTTGGTCTGGATCTGAAATTTCTCATTGGACATGGAATTTACTGCAAGTTAATTTACAATGTCTTGTGGCTGTGGCCCAAGCATGTAACTGCCAACTGTCCAACGTTCAAATGCTGCACCATAGAACATAGAACATAGAAACTCATATAATATTGCAATAAATTACATTATAAACTGTTCACTACTCACTGCTACATAGGTTTTAATAAAAATTCACAGACTCTCATTTTCTCTCGAGTCAAACGAGTTTTGTTATTGTCGACAGTCGAATATTATATGTTTGTTGTCAAAATATGTTCCGAATGTAATTGGCTCCGTATCAAAATCAAAATCAAAAAAAGAAAGGGAAAAAGAAGCTTGCTCTTGTTTGATTAACATTATTATTACTCTTGTTCCTCTCTTTCCCTTTCTCTTTCACTCTCGCTCTCTCTCTCTCTCCGTTTCTGTTTCATTTCATCCATCAATCTAAAATGATAAACCCTTCTTAGTTCTTTGAAAAACAAGAATTATGAATTTGCTTTGAAGTCCCCACAGACGACTTTCAGTTTCAGTTTGTGAGGAGTCGGAACTGAAGTTGAAAGTCGAAGGAACATTTATGTACTCATGTACATAAATCCAGCCAGCCACACTGTATTGTTTTCCTATTTTCTCTCTCGCTCTTTCTCTCTCTCTTTCTCTCTCTCTCTCTTCCCCAGACAAAGAAATGTAAAGAATGTCGACGACGGAGAGAAAGAGAAAGAAAGAAAGAGAAAGAGACTTGCGACAGGAGACGTTGACTTTTATCATTTTTCATTTTGTATCACCATCATTATGATTATACAACCAGCTGCTAGTTGCTCCGCACGGCTGTATTTAAACCACCAACTTTTACTTATGCATAATAACAGACGAGAGACGACAGACTCTACAGATATGTAGGATAGGAAAACACACAGGGTAAAAGAGAGAGAGAGAGAGACAGAGAAAGAAAGGGGATCAAGTGAAATGATGAAATTTTATGGGTGTGTAAAAGGAGTGGAAAAGCGTCTCATTTATATCCATAGCCAACGAAAGAAAGAGAAAAGTCAAGGAAATCTTTCGATACTCAACATCCGAAATCCCAAACGCCACAGTCAACATACGTATGTTGATACATGTACAATAATTTTGGTACGCTCAGAAACCAACACAAAGTTCCATCCCAAATGATGAATAATATGTAGTAAATAAGGGAATTTTAAGGGGGAAAGGAGAAAAGAAAGAAGAAATGATTTTTTTTGGATACAAACTAACGATCGACGGGATAGGAGTTCCCCTATATAATATTAAGTGGGAGAGACGGAAACCAAAGACTGAAAGGAGAAAGAGAAAGAGAAAGAGAGAGAGAGAGAGAGAGAGATGCGATTGGAAACTCGTGTCAATGTCAGATCCCACAAAAAATGACAAATTATTTTTAAACGGTGGAAAGCATTTATTAAACTGTCAAAGTAATTAAAAAGTTTTCCGTTTTCGGATTAAAAAGAGAAAAAGCTTTTCCTCATATCAGAATATCCGTCTTTCAATCTCTTTTAGCTTTAACTCGTCAAGAATTCGGCTCGTCTCCCGAATCATGTAAATACACATTAAAAAGAGGAAAACAAAAGAACGACCAAGACAAAGATCCATTTCCGGAACTTTTCAATCTCGTACATCTCTCGAAAAATAGAAACACCGTTGTTCAAACTTTCGTATTATCAAACAAGTATGTACATACATAATGAGTAATCAGTATTGGATTTAAATATAGAAGCTCACTGTTCAATTCCTCACTCACCTCGTTGCTTCAACAACAAAACGTGTGCATTGTCGACACCTCAACACAATGTATTAATCCTTACCCATCTAATCATCTCATTATAAAATCTTTATCTTTAAATATTTTCACATTTGTATTCTTCACACATGCACATTTATTTATTTATTTGTTTGTTTGTGGCCACGAACAGATGCAATCAAAATTCTTGTGGCAAATTGAGCCACAATTGAAATGAATGTTAAATATACAGAGAGAGGGATTGCTTGGATGGATCCTGAATGATCATAATAACTCTGTCATATTTTGTGATCCAAGTTGAATTTTATTATGTAGACTGTAGACATTAGACATTGTGAGAGATTCATGTGATGAGATTGCCAGATTGAGATGCGATGCGATGCGATTCGATGAGAAATTTAGTTGTGACTGAACTACGTCTGATATGTTCATGAAATGAGTGTGTATATTCTATCTGTAATGTGTGTGCATGTGTGTGTTACATTATGAACATTATGAATGGAGAAAGAGAGAGAGAGATAGAGAGTTGGTTGGATTTATTTGTGGTTTCCCTCGTACAAAAGAAGTTTGTTGGTTGGAAGGTTAGTGCAAACTGTTAGTTGAGTAATAATGATCAAGTCTTTGAAAGCTTTTTTACGTCGCCAATTTTCTCGTTAACTATCGATTCTCAATCAAGTCTGATTAGGTTTTTTTTCCAACTACTGCCAGACTCCAACTCTTCACTCCGTGCAGATGGAGAACTATCGACTATTAACTTGTACATACATATACATTTTAGTTCCACACACACACACACACACACATTGTCGAGGAAAAATTATCTGCAGAGGAAACGAAGCTCCTCAGTTCGTATTTACATCTATATTCAAAAATTCTTACATCTAAATTGTATGTGTGGCCTTAAATCTATCTGTATTCGTAGTATTCGTACATACGATACGATAGTGGAGAGAATCATGTAGACTGTTATGAAAGTTGAAAAAGCTTTTCAGTTTTTCCAGTTCCCAACCACAACTACTGATATAACTAAAAAAGTAACAAAGAGAGAGATAGAAAAAAGAGTGGAATGGCACCGCTCCAACATTATTCCAACAGATATGCAAAACGAGGACGGAAATTAACTTCACGATAAATTAACCAATTTGTATTCTTCTGTACCCAAGCAAATCTATCCCTCACGTGCAAATTTACATAAGCTCAAAAAAGAAATCGAGGGTGTCGAGGGTGAATCTGAATCCCACTGTATTTCTCTCTCTCTCTATCTCTCTTTCTCTCCATTTTTTCCTTACCATTTTTTTCACAGTCTCTCTATTACTTTTTATACATCTCTTTCTCATCATTTCTTTCCAACTTTAACTTTGACTTCATCTCCAACTCAAAAAAGTCAAAGAGCTTAAAAGACTCCAGCTCAACAAAAAAAAAACCATACGTTACGATTACCCAAAATTATGCAGGATTCAAAAAAAAAATAAAAAAATTCAACAGTTCTCAAAAGTTTACAAAACTTTTTTTTGTCTCCCTCCCTTTTCTTTGTATGTACAAACAAAAAGAACTGCCCTGTTTAAACTTTCATAATTTGCCAATAGATCACCATTAAGTCACTTAATAAATAACTTGAGCCTATTTTGAATATCCCATCCCCTTTATTTTTCCTCTCTCTCTCAAAAACAACAGCGACAAAACAAAAACTTGACTCATCTTCTCAGAAACTTCCTTTATCAACTTCCCAGATCAGAATTCAAACCCCATTTTTTTTATCTCTTATTCATTTGTACACAGATTCCTTTCATTTCCCTTTGTAATTGTAAAATTGTAACCCACGCGAGCTTTGTTTGTACTTGATATTGTCTGTACTCACTGTACAAAATACAAATACAAATACAATCAAAATCTCAATAGAGATTGAACTAAAAGGAAAAGGAGCAGGAAAGAAAAAAAAACTGTAGAAAGAAAAAAATGAGCCCTTTGGATATTAAAGTTGGATGCTGTTTCTTGTTTCTTGGCTGTTGGTATGGAGAGTTGAAGGAATTGTACATAGTAAATTGACAAGAAGAAATTAAAGAAGGGGAGTTTGTGGGTGGGGTGAAAAAACATGAGTGAGTAATTAGAGAGACGCAATGTACTTAAACCTATTAATAAAAGGAGTAATTAAGCTGGTAAATATGGGAATGGTGAGACTTGAAAGAGAGAGAGAGAGAGTCCAATGAAATTTACTGTGCACACAGTTGAACAGTTGAGGAGTGGGAAAACAAAATGAATTCTCTCTTTTGTCGTCGTCCCAACTCAACTCGAGTCAAGTCAATTGACGATGAGAGTCTGTGTTTGTATGAGTGTGATAAGGCAAACACAGATGAAAAGATTTCCAAGAGAGAGAGAGACAGAGAAAGAGAGAGAGAGAGAGATGGTTACGAGGAAGAAATTAGGTGTGCACGGAGGAGCCTCGAGGTGTTGATTTGTTGATATTAGAATGTGAAGAGTTTAGTCCTGTGGACTTGACCAACGACGAGAGAGAGAGAGAGAGAAAACAAAGTGATAAATACACAATGGCTTGTATCTAGTTTCAGTTTATTGTTGTTCTCTTGTCAGTTGCCGACACCAACATCAAGATATACCAACACACACACACACACAGATTGTACCCAAGAAGAGGCCGAGTCTAATCCCAATCCTAAAGCAAAAATCTAAATCTAAAAGCCAATAGCTTTTCTTCCTCCATCCTCGGAGGTTTTTTTGTTTTTTTTCTTCTTCTTCTTCTTCTTCTTCATCTAAATCTATTCTATAGATATTCTTCGTCTTCTTCCTTTTTCCTTTTGTTTGTATCTGCAAAAGGAAATTGAAACGACGAAAAAAATTGAATGGGACGACGACGACTGTAGACAAAGATTGTTCAAGTAAAAATTGGGAAATGAAATTAATATTTATGTACACGAGTGTTCTGTGTGTGTCCGTCTGTCTTATGTTCTATTCTGTTCTGTCGTTCCTTTCGGGATTTTTTTACAATATACACATATTTTACTCATAGTCCATGGCGATAGTCGACTGTCGACTGTTGACTCTCGAGTGTGTGTGTGTGTGCAGTCTGTATAGTCTGTAGTTTGAATTATTTCATGGTACATCTAAGAAATAATAAGAAACAGAGAATTTGTATTTTGTAGTAAGTAATACATGGAAATAGGGATGAGAATGAGGATGAGGAAAAGAGAGAAGAACAAGATAGAGAAATGATGGAAAACGAGAATGACGTGTGTAGATTGTACTTTTAAATGTAATTGTAGAATAATACAATGTGTACCTACGGAAAGGAAATACGGAAGATATATTATTATACTGCTATAGAAGTTGTGTGTGTGTGTGTGTGTGTGTGTGTGTGTGTGTGTGTGTGTAAAGCTGTAACGTGTAGTGTAATTGGTAGTGTATAAAACTGATGGCACAAGTGATGTGATGCGTAGGAGAAGAGACAAAATTGAAAAAAAAAGTTAATTACACTTGAGAGTATAGTATTGAGTCTTGAGTCGTCGCGAACGTGGATTCATTATACAATATGAGTCCATTATATAGTGTGTGAAGCTCCATTATGCTTTCTTGACGAAATAAGTGAGTAGAGTCGGGAGAAGATCAAACAAATGCGGAATTTTTATATTTACTCACCTCCGAAATAGCCCAGAGAGTACGAGTACAAGTGAGAGAGAGAGAGGAAGAAAGAGAGCGAGAGAGAGAGAGCGAGTAAAAATATGGTGAAAAACAATATGAGAAGAGTTTTTTTTCTCACGTATATAATATGGTTATTGTCTGATTGTAACGATGTAGCGGCGCCTAGCACCCTGCTGATTCCCGAAATTAGGACTATTTGTTACCGTTCCTTTTTGCTCCTACTTACCAGTAAACTAAAACTAAAAACTACACAAACACAGTATACAACACACAAAACAACTACTTACTACTGGAGAGATACCCCAAGTGAAACACACGGAATACCGAATCACTCACTCATCTCTCTCTCTCTTTCTCTCTCTCTCCCTCACACACACACACACACACACACGGAATTATTATATTATTATTCTTATGCACACAGATACAGAGCACAGAACAATACAGAATACAACAGATTTTCATTCGTGTGTAAATCTCTCTTTCTTTTTCTTTCTCTCCTCTCTCTCTCCTTCACACACACATACACACACTGTGTGAGTAAATGTACTATATGTACAATGTGTGTGTGTGTGTGTGTGTGCTCAGGCTTTGTGTGAGAAAACAAACTTTTGGGAAAAGTTAGCTACTTCCATTTTTTCCGCTCAATTTGAAGCCCTGCCCCTCCTTGTGGGGATCATCGGTGTCAAAATGCTAATAAAACGGATTCCTGCGGTATGCTTTATGAGTCTTGGTCTCTCTCTCTCTCTCTCTCTCTCTCTCTCTTTCTCTCTCATTCATATGACTCCATCCCAACTCTTTTTCTTTTTGCACCTCAATTGGTTCATATCACGATCGCCTTTTTTTCTGCAATGCAATACAGAATACGGATAGACACAAATTATGGTTGTTTGTTACTCTCACTGCTCTTTGCTCTTCTTCTTCTTCTTCTTCTTCTTTATACTTATTGTTAGTCTTCTGGGGTTGTTCGAGCTCAAATGAAACCGACCTTCTTTTTCTTTTTCCACACTCCAACATACAAATTTCCCTCTCCCTCTCTTCTTCTCCACTGTTTACTCATATTCATATCTAAAATCTAAGATCTACCGTCAACAGCCGCAGTATGTATGTACTATGTATTATTATGCAGTATCCATTTTCCCTATCTCAATTGCCCAGACAAATCACTCGCATTTTGTAGTTGTTTCAATCGAATTTATACTCTTTTTTTTTATTTATTTATTATAAAATAATAGACATTTGAAGTCTGAACATGAGAAAAACTGTGAAATTTTCTCACCAGAGTTTTTGATACAGATCATGTCGATCAGTAACGAACAGAGGGAAAATCCCAGTATTTTTTTTTCTTGATACAAAATGTGAAGCTGCTGTGTTGTTGTTGTTGTTGTTGTTGTTGTTGCTGTTCTTGAAATGACTATAGAGCTACTTCTTATTGCCTATTGCTATTGAATAAAACTACTAAGGAATCTCACTCAGACATAATATCGCATGATTGTTCAGTGAAGCGGAGAGGAAATATCATCCAATCTCCTGACTATCCTATAGTAAACCGACTGTGACAAATCTCTAACCATTTTCCCTTCCAACAAATCCAAATTCAAATTTAAAGTCGAATCTCAATTTCAAAATAATCACAACAAGTCGTCGTTATCAGTATCTTATTACTATTACTATTACTTTTCTCATGTAGATACTTCTCACCACAATCCAATCCATTGCTTTTCCCTTCCCCAAACTACATCAAACTATACAAAAACTACCTAAACGTGTATTCATCTGAGAAATCTCTTTCCTATATATCCCATCCACTACATTACATCACGTTACATCACAGTACATTTTACATTACACGAACTTAAAAATAAAAATACATTATTACAACTTACACATACGGATATTCTTCTTCTTCTTCTTCTTTTCGTCTCATTTCGTATTTTTATATATAAAACGTTTTTTTTTCTCTCTCCCTTGGTCGATTCTCTCTCACTCTGTTTTTGTTCCATCATCATCATCAGTACATATAGGTATCAGAATTTTGTTGGTTTGGATATTTCTTTGTCTCACCGTAAAGTCCGTAAACGCAATTTGTACGCGAGTACAAATCTGATTCGTGTAAAACCAAACCCATTGAGTTTGGCTTTATCTGATTCCTCAACTGTTAAAAACAAATTATTCCTCTGAGAGATGACCTTTGCCGTTCCTCTGCCTCTCCTTTTCTCTTTGACCATTATAACAAACCCCTCCGTTTCCCTCTCTCTCTCCTCTCTCTCTCTATCGAGTGAGTACTGAGTATATATGGATGGAGAAAAGTTGCTACTTCTTCACATCCACATGGATTCACATGGGTTTAAGATGAGATGAGATGAATGTAGAGTTCAAAAAACACCTTCCCATTCCCATTGCATTCATTGCCTCGGTATAGTGTAAAGTGTAAAATGTATCTATCGTATCGTATGTATGTAAAATGTAATGAAGGTACGCGTTGGAAGTTAGAAGGAGATTACTCTCGAGTGGTCGTGCTCTTCTACTCCCATTTCCAATGTATCTAGATCTTTAATTTAACTTAAACACACTACTTGGTCCATCCATTATACTTATCCCATTATTTTGAACACTCTACTTATTCTACCACAACCATTACTTTATCAATTTGACGTACATGCTATTTATTTGTCTACTTTTGGCAAACATTGTCTCATTCCTAACAATCCTCCACCAAACCAAACCAAACCAAAACCATCGCGCAAACATTCCTACATATAAAGAATGGCCAATTCCAATTCCGATTCCAATTTCCATTCAACCTCCCTTTACTTCTCTCTCCTGCTTATTTGGATAATTAATTTCCCCAGTCAATTCCCATCATCAATTCAGATATAACCTAATGCCCAATGCCTAATGGAAAATACACAAATGATTTATATATTTTTCAAGTACTATGTAAATTCCTCATTCATTCCCCCCATTGTTTTATGTTGTGTTCTACCTATATTGTATATTGTATATTGTATGCCCTTAATTCTTTTTTGTTTCAAGTTAAACTACAGAAATTTAAAAAAATGTTGTAAAAGATGGGGAATGAAAATGAAGGGAAATAACTGAATAAGCGTAGTATTTGTTGCAGATGTGATGCGACTGGAGAAGTCACCACTTCTTGCGAATGGCTACAATCATCCTCCAACTCAAATCCCGCCCATGCATCTTCTCCCATCTTTGGCGGGTCAGTCAGCAGCCGCAGTGGCCGCAGCTCATGCAGCACTCTTCTCCCCGTCAGGTCTTCCGTTGCCACCTGGTCATCCCAGAGATTGCCGCTCTGCACCCATCCAATCTATGGATGCCATGGCTGCAAGGTAACTAACTACCTCCATTCCCCTATATTAATATTATACATATCATGTACATATCCCATATTTCAATGTAATGTAATGTCCTTCACTTAACCATAGACACATTGAACAGAGCACACTGATCTCAATCCAAAAAATCCAGAAAGAAACTCAAATCAAATCCACATCTCCATCTTCATCCTAAATATCGTACATAATAAGAAAACAATTCATATTCATCGACAAAAGAAATCTCTTTTATATTTTCTAGTAGACACTCCAATTCCAACTCCAACTCCAGCCGCATCTGTATTCTGTAGTCTGTCTGTAGTTTCAATATCATTTCTAGCCTTTTTCAGTATCAGTATCAGAGTTTCATTTTTTTTTTACTTGAGAGTCGAGTCCATCTGAGGATCCGTCATCTCCATATTCATTCGAGCAATCAAAGATTGAGATATACAAGAAGAAGAAAACAAGATCATGTTCTCCTTATATAGGAATCGGAATCATCTCTTTTCATTCACTCACGCTCCGTCATACATATGGATTATGGATATGTATAGGTATGGAGAATTGAAAGGGGAAAAAGAAGGAGGGTTTTTGTAGGTATATCTGTATTTTTTTTTGTAGATGTAGAAGTATCTCTCTGTACAGGGAAAAATGTATAGTCGGTGCGTGATCTGATCTCATTGAGCTCGTCTGTATAAACACACACACACACACACTCAAACTCAAATTCAAATTCAAACCAACCTTGATTACAACTACACAACACACTCGGCCGACTGTAAATATTCTCAATTGTCAGCTCATTCACCAAGTCAACACACTCTCAACGACTATATTCAAACACACACCACAACCATCTCGAGAATTATTGATAGAATACCCAGTAAATCTCTGATTTTTCTCACACTACCCCCAACATTCCACATATTACTCAGTTCATATATATGTACTGATCGGTAACCAAACAAATACACAGCTATAAACAGACAAAACAACCATCAAAAACAAGGCTCGCATGTATAATTTACAATTTACAATTTACAATATGTACCATAAAAATGTGTATAGGAAAACGGCAGCAGAATATCGTTTGTAATAATCAAAAGCAGTACCAATTGGGAAAGGTAAACTCAATACTAGATTCTACAGTCTACACAGTTGAGATTCTTCTTTCCACAAAATACTTTTCATGGTTACTTCCACACACATCAGTACAAAAGTACATAGAGTGTCTGTACAGACACAGACTCGTTTAATACTCATCATCAGCTTCACATCACACCAGCAGCCACATGGAGCTTTTGACAGCTCCGACGTATTATGAGCCCATGATATGGATTGCATTCATACAGCTCTCCCTCTGTATTTGTTTGTAATCTGTACATGTATATTATGTACAGACAAATGAATATGTTACATGGGATAACTAACAACAAATTAGTCTGGAGTGCACACTGGAACATTTACAAATAAAATTAACGAGAATGCTCCAAGAAATACAGTACAATATTTCATCTAATTTTGTTGTACATAGTTTTGTGTGTGTGTGTGTGTGTGTGTGTGTGTGTGAATACAAATGCAGACACGATTTCATTTATTATAGACTTTATTAATTGTGCACATCAGGAAAGAAGTTGGATAAAAGGTGAAAGGATTTGTGGAGTTTGGATTTTGGAATAGACTTTTGAGACAAAAAGTACAGGATGTAGAGAGATGGGATAAAAAAATGAAATGTGCTCTGCGTTTGGTGACGTTGTTTTGTTTTGCTTTGTTTTGTGCTTTTTTGACTTTTGGAAAATGGAGGATGATGAAAGAAATGAAGTTTTGTTTCTAATTGAATTTTAATTGAATTGTTGAAGGAACGCGACGTGGGAAACTTGCAAAATTGCTTATGAAGACTTTGTCAAGCAGTTCGAAAGGTAGGTTCTTATTTTTCATGTTGATTAATATGTGTAAAGTGATAAAAAGCAATATGGGGATGTTCATGCAATATATCTTTGTGTTGTGTCATGCTTTTCTCTCTGTGTGTGCTTTGCTTCTGTCCCACTGCTGATTTTATGAGAGGGAGAAAGAAAGAGAATGAGGAAAGAGAGAAGAAAGAGAGAGAGAGAGAGACACTCGTATTTCAAATTATTGCAACTTTTAATTAGCTATCAAGATTACCATGACTCTTTTTAGCTCTCTGGTTGTCTCTGTCTTAAAATATCACTGTTTTTACTCACCCTTTCCCTCCCTCTCTCTCTCTCTCTCTCTCTCCACTTTTCACTTTTCCCCGACGATACACCATGACGTTAAACGACGTGGCTCTTTTAATTTCCTATATCTCTGGCTTATTTTTAGGTACTTTATATTCATTTCAAATTCTCTCTCTCTCTCTTTTGTTATTGTTGTCATAAAGTATTTGTCGGTTCTCCTCAAACTTTTTGTTATACTTATGAATTAAAATGAAATAGACGAGACAAACTATTCAGAATTACGTATAGATATATAATGGGGACTTTGAGAGAGAAAGTATGAGTGAAAAGTTGGATGGGGATTTTATTGGATGAAATATCTGTGTATATCTTACACGACAAATGTTTGTATGTACATATTTTCCTATTATTATTATTATATGTGAGTGAGTGACGACGTAAGTTTGATTTAAAACAATGAAGGGACAAGTTTCTCTTTTTAGTTGATTTTCCTTCCTTATAGTTGTAAACATGGATAATTCTATTCCGGTGTCTTCTTCATCTTCATCTTCCACTTTTGAGGCTTGGCTTTGGCTTTGGCCAAAGCCAAACATAAACTGATGATGACGAGAGTAATAAGTAGCCAAACACATTATCGCCATCAAGGACGATATTCTTCTCATCTCTCTCTCTCTCTTTCTTTCTCTCTCTCTCAGTCTCATCTAGAAAACTCACGTCTTTCAGATGGAACAAAGTTTTTAAATGTGAGGAAAAGACACTTTTCACCAACGGATATTACCCCATTTCATATTTTAGAGCCAACTCTCTCTCTCTCTCTCTCTCTCTCTCACATTCTCTTTGGTACTCTTTACTTTTTACTCTCAACATGAAGGAAGATTAATTCCAAGAAAAATAATGAAAACTTTCTGATCATCCGAACCTCTTTCCCCCCGTTTAAATTCCTTTTTATAGCTTTGTCGAGCTAAACCACTGTGCATTCGCTCTCTCTTCTTTTAATCCTTATCGCTTCCGGAGCTTCTTTGCTTTCCCTTCCTCTCTCTCTCTTTCTCTCTCTCTCTACATTTGAATCCCTTTTATGTTAAGTACAACAGTGAGAGTGGAAACACTCGATACAATGGACAAACACAAACGCAAATGATGAGCAGATCCTACTCCAATCATTTTGCTACTATATTTTGCATGAGTGGTATTTTGCATCACGATGAACTTTTGATATATCGGTCAAAAGTTTCATGATGTCTGCATTGGAAAACCTTGATATCGAGTTTCCGCTGTGGAAATAATTTAAAATTAAACTCAAATGTTTCGATTGAGGGTCTGAGTGACATACGAAATGATATAATAATGTACAAATTGTAGAAGCAAAACTCTAGTTTTCAGATTTTCAGCATCTATCCAGTATTTCACATGTGTGCAAGAAAATTCGCATTTACCTGTTTTTTTTTGCTTTTCTGGAAAAATAGAGACTATTTTTAGCTGCAGTCGTATAATATTTTAACTACGGAACATTTTTTTTTGGAGTCAAAATAAAAGGGTCTCTAGAGTAAATTTATTATTAAAACTACGATTTAATATTTTGACTTCATTTTCAGCAAAAAAAAAATTCAATTTAGCTTCAATCAGCTTGGAATTGTAATTAACTTCACGGAAACACATGCCATGATTTTTTCATAATTAGCCGTTCTTTTTCCATCTTACACTGCCTGTAATTTACAAGGATGTAAAAAAATAACTAGAATTTCGTTGAGACTCTTTCGAGTTTTAATCCTTAGTAAGAAGAAAATTCCATTTTTTTCGAGATGAGTTTGTTCTCTGTAGTCTGTAGATTTTTATTATGTCCAGCGCTACAAAAAAAAACAGCGGAAAATGTCCTGGTTTTTACTTTGACTCTATAAAATGCATGCATGCTCGACTGTCAATAATTCCTTTCCGCCGTTGCTTTGATAATAATAATTGTTGAAAGCATTTGGATTCGGGAATAACAGATAAGAAAATGGGATAATTGTTATTGTGACTGAACATAATTGTATATATACGATACAACAAAAGTACTGTGATGGAGAGAGAACGAGTGAGCGAAAGATATGAAAATGAAAGGGAGTTATCTGTCATTTTCCCCTTGTCCTTGTTCCTTGTATATTGCACTGCAAAAAAATTGACGTCTGTCCTCGTACTCATAAATCTTCAGTCAAAATACATATATATATCGTATATATATATATTATATACTGAGAAGCACAAACGCACACACCAGCTCCATTGCCATCCGCAAATAAGTACATCTATTATTAATAAACACATGTGTGACACTAGAAGAGGACTGTGTGTGCCATGGATACAGAAGCTGAGCATTCACTGAATACGGCTTATTATTTTATATAGACACGCTCAAATACACACAAACACACACACATACACAATATACGTGAAATTGTAAGTGTAAGTGTGCGGATTTACATAAGTACACACATGTGTAGCATTCTGTTCTGAGTCGGCAGTACATATTCCATTTCGGAGAAATACATTGTTGAGAGAGAGAGAGAGAAACGAGAGAGAAAGGGGTCGAGAGACAAGCAGAAGGCATTATTCTATCATCAATTCAAACATGAGTCTATCAAAAATGAATCATACAAAAGACATTTTGTTTGAAAGTGAATTGAAATTCAATATTTTGATATGGAGTACAATAATGAAAACACAGTGCGGAAAAAAGAGCGACGACGACGAGAGAGAGAGAGAGAGAGAGAGAAAGGAAGAAAGAAAAGAGAAAGAGGGAGGGTGAAAAATCAAAAAAGTACACACCGTGACAAAGGAGTAGGAACAGTACAAATACAAATATACCATACACACACACACACATATACGCGATACACGGACATGGAAAATGGAGAGAGAATATTATGTATGAAAACTACAAGAATCGAATTTAACTCGATCCATCTCTCTCTCTCTTTCCATTCTACATCTGCCCACACACACACACACACATTCTCTATGTCAAGTGAGTAGTTAGATGATATTTTTATATTGATATTACAAATGTATATCTGTATTTCAAAAGGATAACCTATCTCTCTCACTGTTTCTCTGTGTATTTATCTATTCTCAAATCTACCATGTGTGTATGTGTACGTCTGCTATCATGTAAATATATCGTAAAAATATATCTATGATATATCTATAGACTCTCCGGCTGTGAATCCGTCCTTGTTGTTTTTCAGCAATCAGCCCGCAGACTTTTGTTTCAAATTCAAATCTGTCCTTGATTTCCGTTACTGACAACGAACAACGAGCAATGAACAACTGAAAATACATATGAAACAATTATTAATACTTTTCTTTTTTTTTAAAAAAAAAATCCGTTATTGTTTCCTATCTGTATAATTTCCTTTTGAGTACATAGCTTTTAGCTTTTTTTTATCAGTTTTGGGAAATATTTACATGAGCTCAGCTAAAAACAGTTTGTGTTATAATACAGATATTGCCGGTACCGGGGAAATACAATGCTCAAACAGATACATGTATCTGTATTTCTATATCTGTAGTCGTAGTCTCAAATCTCAAGTCCATGTGGATCCTTCTCAAATCTAGAGAGAGAGAGAGAGAGGGAGAGAAAGAGAGAGAGAGAGCGTCGAGTTTTCAAGATTTTTTTTCGAGTTGAGAGTTTGCATGCTATTTAAATGGAAAATAAGATCTCAGCGGAAATAGATAGGGATAGATGATTGAAAGAGAACGAGAGGGAGAGAGAGAGAGAGAGAGAGAAAAGGATGGTGAAGGAGAGAAAGAGATAGAGAAAAAGAGAGAAAGATTTGAGTTTTCAATATAATTTCATATTATTTCTCATGGAAATCGATTCTCTTTTTAAAATATTTTTCCGCTTGGTTATCCGGCTTGAGTATCGTCAGAGATAAAGCTGACTTGTCAAAAAACTTGGTACTTGGTGAGATTTTGAAGATTATATGTCTTCATTGGCGGATAGGAGTGAGCTTTGGAGAGAGAGCGAGAGAGAGCGAGAGAGAGAGAGAGAAAGAGAGAGAGAAACTGAGAAGCTCCCTTCCATCTTCATCTCTCACGTTCCTTCTGTTCTCCCAGTTTCCCATGTTTCACTGTTCCAATGTTCCAACTCTCCAACTCTTTCAACTCCAAAAATATTATGCACGCAAGTACATTATCATTTCATGTCTATAGATATGCACAAGTCCACAAGTCCACAACTTCAAACCTGAACTACACACTGCAAAAGTAAATGCCAAAGCTACACATTAAAAAAAACTCCCGTCACATCAACATTCTATATAGATACATTTTATATGAACACGTTGTACACAGAGACAGAAAGAAAGAGAGACAGAGAGAGTTTGCCCATATATTTTTTGAGCGAACAGGCAACGCTGACGTGAATACAAGTAGTCGGTTTTATGTTTTAGGATTGTGCCTTCACCAGATGATATTATAACTCTTTTTCTATATCCTATGTCTAGTATTACAACACGATACGATTAGATTCCATTCTTTTTCAAGCTCAAATCTCGTCTCTTTCCTTTTTTTTGCAATCCATGCAATTTCTCATCTCTCTCTCTCTCTCTCTCTTGGAATTTTTTTGTGTAGTTGTAGCTGTGTATCATTCGCTTTTCGTCTTTGTATTGTACGAAACTCTTTGTATTGTATTTTGTATTAGTCTTCAAGTTAAATTGACAAAGAAAGCATTTTGAGTTTTCATTGTTTCCCATGATTTGTCGCTCTTTATTCCGCACAAATTTAGTCGAGACCTATTACGAACGAACTGACGATGAGAAACTGGGGAAGAGAAAGAGATAGACAGAGCAAACAAAGGAATTTCAAATTGAAACAACCCTATAATAATAATGTATACAGTCCATTGCCATTTGCCATCCCTTTTCCATCCCCACACACACACACACAACGATATTGTATATATATTCTGAATACACTCTCACTTTGTTTACATTCTTTCTGTACATATACGAATACGAATACGAATACGAATATGTACGTACGAACCTGAACGAAACAGAGTTGAGACTAACCAATTTATCTCCTGTTTAAATGACTCGTCCTATTCCCATTCCCACTTTTCCACTACCCACTTGATTCAATTTTATCTACTATGTATATAGAAACTCCTCATTTAACGCAACTAGTACAGATTACAGACTAAAGACGCTTCATATATATTGCTTGTACATACATTTGTTTGTCAATGGGAATACCCATTAAATTCACTCAAGAAATGTTTTCTTCTTATTTTTTTCGCCTTTCCTTTTGTAATCTGTAAGTGCAGGCCAGAATTCCCAACAATTGATATCCTCCTCATTATTTATTATTTTTGCCCGTTCAAAAAGAAATTCCTTGCATTATTAGCCGTGTAATAATGTCATTGTGCCATTTAATAAAATCAATTTTGAACAAAGTGGGAAGCTTTCTATATCCCTTTCATTTGTATCTGTCTTGTAGACTATTTATATTTGTGCATGGATAGAATTTGTGGGTTCATTGTCGTTGTCATTTTATTGTGTCGACTTTAATGGTCTATATTGTTTAATTTATTTGTACTTTGTACTGCTTTGCTTGTATCTGTAGCTTTGGTTTGCTTAAGATGAATTTTTGTAGCATATAAGATATTTCGCATTTTCTAAAAAAAAAAAAAATGTAGGTATAAGAGTATGGTGCATTGAATTGATATTGATATTGAAAGAAAAGAATAAAAAGGACTAAAAAATGACATTTTGTGTGTGCTCTTTTTCAGCAGTCGATATCAGGAGGACTGCAGTGATTCAGAGAAGTCGTCTCACGCCAATGAAGCAGGAAGTGGTGAAGGCTTCATTCGAAACGGTTTGTCATTTTGTCATTTTAAATTTTCTACTTCATTTGAATTTATACATAATAAGATATGTACACACACAAATACAATACAAAGACAAACTGCATGTCCATGTCCCTTCTTCTTATCGTATTTCCTTACAAATAACTACTTTGATTTTTTTATTGTAATTTGGAATGTGGTGCTCACAATGAAATGAAAATGAAGATGAAGATTCGATAAGAATTATTCTCATAGAAAAAACATCAATGTAATGATGTACCAAGCCGCATATATAATATAAAAAAAGGATCCTCTGTGTAATTTGGGTATGATACAGTTGATGGTGCATAAAGGATAGGATTTAGGATCATCTGCAGTAGAGTATGAAGAAGGCAAGTGTGTCAGTTCATGGGGATTAACAATCGGAATCGGAATCGGAATCAACAGACTACACTCATTTAATGGTTGAGCTACGTATATAATATACAGATAAATACATGCATATAGAATAGAACAGAACCAGAGAATCCCGAGTGAGGAAAACAAATGATGAATCGAGTAATGGAGTCTCCCATTATTATTATATTAGTAGCGACTTCCCTTTTGTCTATTGTCTATTGTGTATTTACTATCTGTATTTACTTATTGGTGTAGAGAGAAAGAGAGAGAGGATCCGGATCCCGAAACCGAATTGTAGTGATATTAATACACGAGAGTTGAACAATTGCATAATGCATCTGACAATTTCAATTTCAATTCTTCAATTGTTTTCCATTCACTCCTCCATTGTTGTTCTCCGTGTGTCTGTCTGTGCCTATGTGTGTATGTGTGCGTGTGTGTGTGTTGTGTGGTGTACAAAAGGATGTAAAGCCGTTTCATGTGTGCCCCTGTCGTGAGACTCCATGGGATAAAATGTTTCGATCTGTCTCTCATCACCCTCATCTCTCGTCTGTCTGTCTCTATCAAATAAAAGTTGGAATGAGAATCCAAAATTCAAATCCTATAATAGGAAAATATCCGTATGTAAACGTTAGAATCGAAAATAGAACAGTCATCAAGTGAAATAAAATCGAATGAAATGAACAGAGGAGAGAGGATGATGATGATCTGGGCTAACATGATTTTATATATCTCTCTCTCTCTCTGAATATGTAGGTATTATTATTATTACTATTTTACGGTGGGATTCGAGTAAATTATTTCAGCATCATTCAAATCCAAATACGTATTTTCGTATGCATCATCCTCATCCTCATCCTCATCATGTTGTTTTTGCAAGAAAGGTTAAGCTTTGGTTTTCGATTGTGATATTATGATTTTGTCATGTTGTCATGTTGATAGTGATGGTGATGGTGACTGTTCGTGTACAGATAAAAGCAAATATATTTTACACAGACGATTGAGTTTTGGTTGGGGTACATTGCAAGATGAGAGATGAGAGAGATAATGGAGTAATCAGCCACTTGACCAACTGGAGCTGAATTGAATTGAATTTCTAGCCATTTCCTATAGTTCCAAATCCAAAGAGCAAGCTTTACTACAATACTTCATTGCTTTTTGGTCTTTTAGTCCCGTCTGTTTTTTTGGTTTGGGCTTGGGTTTGTCTCTGTGCTTGGCGAGTTTTGAATTTGATTTGATATTTGCCACTGAGCGGAAAGAGAGAGAGAGAGAGAGAGAAAGAGAAACAGTTGATAGTTCGAGTTGATTTGAAGGAAAAGGGAGAGAGAGAGAGAGAGAGAGAGAGATACAGTGAGATATTTTGCGTTTGAAGAGTAAACCGCAGGATGAAATGGAGTAGGATAAGCAAGAGAGCGAGATAAAGACAGTCAGAGAGAAACATATATCTTATAGACGGTTGTACGGGTACACAGTAGTACACACACACAGTCAGCTACAGAACTACAAGCTACAGAGACAGAGAGTGTAACGACGGGGAAAACGGTGAATTTGGAATATATCGTATATGATGTGATGTACATGTGAAATGGGAAATGGGGAACGCATGTAATTCTTCTTCACAATCCACAATATAAAATGTACCTACAAGGACTGAGAATTGAGAACTGAGGAGGATCACCCATCATCAATCATGCGACCCAAACGCAACCGAATATGACAGGAGATGAGAGAAGATTCCCAATCCCATTTATAGAAATTTATACTCCGCTTTAAACTTGTATCACTGTGCTCAGTCATCCAGTTCACTATTGAATTCATCATCATCCAGTTCAAAAACTTGTCTGTTTCTCTCTCTCTCTCTCTCTCTCTCTCTCTCTCTCTCTCTCTCATTCTCTCTCTCATTCTCTGTATACTCATTTTCTCATGCTATCAACATCTAAAGCAATTTATTTTACATTTGTTATTTACCCACAAAAACACACAAACACGATCAGACAAAGCTTGGAA
Source organism: Gisinianus flammeolus (assembly GCA_034699125.1). NCBI lineage: Eukaryota > Metazoa > Arthropoda > Collembola > Symphypleona > Katiannidae > Gisinianus > Gisinianus flammeolus. Next base: position 23,359 of record JAIUND010000134.1, on the reverse strand, counting down.
GAGAGAGAGAAACCAAATCCGAATCTGCAGATGAGATATATATAACTGAACATCAATTTAATTTCTAGGAAATCCTCAAGTTCTTTGTCAATTCTCAAGTAACATTTGTTTTTTGGGTTATTTCATTCCTCTCAATTTGAGAGTCTCAAATTCTATTTCCTCTCTCACAGATTATTCAATTCTCTCCATGATTTTGGCATGACTGATTCATATTATGCATACTATGCACATAGGCAGTTCATATTGAAACCACAGGCTACTTTTTTATGCTTTGCATATGATTCAACCCTTGTTGAAGGACTCTTGACTATTCGGGTTCGTATTCGTATTCGTATTTGTGTGTGAATGAAATAATGAAATGATGGTCATCAAAGAATTCTTGTTTTTTAATACATGGATTTTAGGCAATCGGGATGGATCAAGCCCTGTGTTGAATCTATCTAAAAATACCACAGATAATGTATCTGATAGCGATGAGAATGGTGGGGATGATGAAGAAGATTTTAGTGACAATGAACGACACATGAACAAATATCCCTCTGGTAAGTCCTCACTATTTATTTATTATTTATTATTTATATAACTTCAACTAACAATAAGGACTCGGGCAATTCCATTAAAATTCATCACATCCAAATCGTCTATGAATCTTACGTATTTAGGTATTTTTTGTTTTGTTTTGTTGTATGTACATATGCTTTTCCTTTTTTGAATTGTTCAGGCGGAAGATCCAAACCAGCTCAAATGGACGATCGAAAGAGTCCGTCGGAATCGGGGAATTTACCTCAGATTCATCATGAAAGTCATCCTAGCCATTTTGCAGAAGTTTCAGCTGCTGAAGCAGCCATTTCATCGACTGAAAATCTACTGAGAAATATTCAAGGTTTACTCAAAGTTGCAGCGGATAATGCAAAGCAACAAGAGAGACGTGTTAATGTTGAAAAAGGTATGTAATTCTTTTCATTCTTAAAAAACTCAATCTGTACGATACATTTTACATGCATACACTCGACATTTTGATTTTGGTTTTTTTTTACAATAGTTTAATAAACTCCTTGGTTAGTTTTAATTTTAATTTAATTGTCTGTATCCATGCACATAACTTATGTTGACTATACACACTCAAAATGCGTATATAACCCCTCCGTACATTTTTATACATAAATCAAAAAAATCAGACACGTTTTTCCATACATGTTGTTGCTCTCGACTCTCGAGGAACGATCGAAAAGTACGTGCAAGCGCGAGTATGACGTTACTCAATAAACATATGCCGACCAGTCCAAGTCTCTTCTAGTCTCGAGTTTTTTCTCTATATGTATAAAGAAGTTTATATGTACTGTACATATGTACATGGAAAAAAATGTAGTCAATCAAAAAAGTAAATCGGTGACGGTAATCGGAATAATCTACAGTGTAAAATAATGGGAAAAAATGTTAAAACTTTTTCTCTCTCTCTCTGTTTGTGTGTGTGTGTGTGTGTGTTTGTAGTTTGTACAATTCTTCGTAGTATTGGCTATGAGAGTTTATATTGTATTATATACTTTATAAAATAATACGAGTAGGAAAGAAAAAAACTCAGAGTCTGAGCAAAAAAGGAATATTTAATAGAAATAAGATTGTCGAGTCTCTGCCGTTTGGAATTTAAATGTGAATTGGTGAGAAACGATGCGGAAAATTTTTAATCAAGCTCCAGCGTATATATCAGTACATTTCGTTATTTCGTTGTTTCGTAGTTTCTAGTCGTACGTAGCAATTATAATTGACTCTGAGTTTTTGCATACACACACACAATAAGTACACACATCGCATCACATCACAACCAAACCGCAGCAGCATCAGCATTACTTTTATTGTTAGTTAGAAATGATATTATGAACATGAATTCTCCACTTTCAGTTGACTCACACACTCACATTTTATATCAAATACCAAAAAACCAAATGTATTAGACACTCGACAAGAAAAACAAACTGAGCTTGTACTTGGACTTGTGTGTACTTTGTAATGACAGGTTTTGCAACTAATTGCGACGAGCTCAGACGGGAAAAGAATTACGACTTTTTTTTTTTATCTATATGTTTTCATTTTCATTTTATTTACCTACTCGTTTCAAATGTCTAATGTCTGAGCTTGTTTGTTTGTCTTTCCATGTTAGAACTTATTACGCTCTTTATCTATAAAACATTAAATAAATGCTAAATAGTTCCATGTTTATATTCATATTGTTTTCCCATTCAAATTCCAAATCCCAAATGCCAAATGAGTAAATTTTTTCAAGCACAATACAATAGAAAATCCAGGAGAGGAAAGGCAATGAATATGAATATAAGCCTTTACATGTGCCCAGTAGTAATAATAATAGAAACCAAGTCATTAATTTGATGGAAACAATTCCTTTAAATGATCCTACTCCTCGTCTCTCTCTCTCTCTCTCTCTCTCTCTGTGATGGTTATGTTATTACATGATGTTGTAATGTATATTCACATTCACGCAAACCATCATTATTTTTCAAATTAACATGTTTATGAGGAGTAATTAATTATGGACATTATGAGAATGATTCTTCTCCCCGTCGGTTGTGTCGTCGCCTTTGAAAAACATGGACATAAACATGTTGTTTTTGATTTCGTGTAGGTTGTTCTACCGGCAAATGATTGTCATTAGTTTATGAGCGAGAACGTGAATATGAATATAAATATAAATAGTTGTGTATAAAATATGTATAAAGATGGATATCAAGTTATTATTAATAATAATAATAATAATATTATTATTATTACTTTATTAATATCGTACATTTTGGGAAAGGAGCCTCATGATTTATTCCATGATGTGTCTGACAATGAGTGAAAGTCATACAGCTAACTCAAGACAAAACTGAAGAGGTAGAAAGAAGTACATATAATAATAATAATAATATAGATGTGGTTGATGGTAGAGCAAGAAAAATGTATTGTTATCGGAATGAGACGCTAATGAATGTGTTGAATGTGTACGAAGGAACGAGGGAACAGAACAGAACAGGGAGCGACGTAACTTATCCGAGGAGAAGACTCTGGAGAGTGCAATTAAATAAATGGGCTGTATATGAAATAAGAACTAGACTAAGAACAATCCATTCAACTAGGGAACTATCTAATGATAATAAATGGAGTCTACACACAACAGAACACAATTAACACAAAACAACAGAACACAACTCATTCATTTCACCCAGCTATGTATAGAACAACCAGTCCTCTAAAGTTTCCATATACAGTCAAAAATACAGTTTCACACACTCATTATAATTAATTTGTACCTCCACAAACACAAACACAAACAAACACTAACACTCGAAAAATGTAGAGTGTTAGTCTACATTCCTCCACTGTGTCTACATATGTATGTTTTATATATGATTCATAAAAACAAAAGCAATGGAAAAAATACATTTTGATTAGTCCTAATTAATAATGATAATGATAATGATAAAAAATATCGTTTGTTTAATTTATTCAAATTTCTAGCCGAGTTCAAGATGGAATTATTACGGGAGCGTGATGTGAGGGAGCAATTGGAGAAGCAACTGGTTGAGGAACGGAATCTGAGAAGTAAGTGGGCATTATTATCTTCATCTTTGTCGTCAGTACTTAGTAGATTTTGTTTTTCTTCCTTCTTCCTTTTCCCTTTCCCCCTCGAGTATAAATATAAATGGGAAAGCCACTTGTGGCTTTTCCTTTTGTGATGATTCCCATCAGTTTCCACATCCACATCCACATCCACTTTCACATTCACATTCACATTCAGACCCAGATGTGAATGAAATGGAATGGAATGGATAGTAAGAGTAGTGATATTGTGAATGAAACCTCCATTTCCATTCTCTCTCTCTGTGTTCATTCCATTCCGAGTAGTTTCGAGACAGACTTCCTCCCTGAAAGTTGTAGTTGTAGAGTTGTATCTGTAGATAGTATTTAGATATACGGAGGAGTCAGTCGAGAAATCCGTTTGAATGAACAAAGTTGTTCTCTCTATACAACTTTTCCTCGTACATGACTTGTACATATATAAACGATATAGCGAGATCCCATGTTGAGAGATGAATACACACAGTTGGAATCAGAGATAGAGACGATGTTGGTAGTGGTAGTTTCATTCGTTTCATTTCGTTTCGTTCCTTGTGGGGAAAGGATGCTCTTGCTCTTCCTCTTGCTCTTCCTCCTCTTGCTTTTGCTTTTGATCCCAAACAGAGACTCCAATTGTCTCTTTCTCCATCTCCAACTCTGTGTGTGTGCATGGCACTTGTGTATGTGGATTGTGAATGTACATAATTCTCAACGCTTTCATTCACTCATTCATTCATAAGTAGAATTGAATTGAATAGAATAGAATATACATAGAATGGAATTCCTCTTCCGCATTTGACTCTTTTCATTTACATGTGCCTGACTGTTTTTTTTTCTTCTCTCCATTTTTCTCTATACAGTGTACTATGAAAAACGTTGGAAAAAAGAACGGCGGTTCCGAAAAAAGTTGGAAGATACTCAAGATGGCTCTCAAACTCCCACACATCAACAACAACAACAACCCCATCATATTCATCCGCATCCGCAGTATCAACAACAGCTTATTCTCCAACAGCAACAATCCCAACAGCAGCAGCAGCAACAACAACAACAACAACAATCTGCTACTGATAGAGATCGGGAAAGAGAAAGAGAGAGGGACAGAGAAAGAGAGCGAGAGAGAGAACGCGAACGAGAAAGAGAAAGAGAAAGAGAGAGAGAACGAGAACGAGAGAGAGAACAAAGGGATAAAAGCTCGTCGGAAAATGTCAATGCCAAATCACAGCAAAGTACACCTAGTACGAACGGTAGTGTCAAAGAGAACTCTAGTGATAGGTAATTCCTCCTAATTTGTTACAGATATCATCACTTCACACCAAGCTAAAGCTATCTTTAACTTTCTCTCTCTCTTTCTCTCTCGCTCTACGATATAAAGACTCCCATCTCTCTCTCTCTCTCTCAAACCTCCGTAAGTTGTAATTGTAAACCGTTTTTGTTTTGTTTTGTATATATACAGTAAGTGTAGTTGGGTTGATGTGATGAGGGCTGGAGGAAAAATAACCAAAAACCCTCTGCTCTGTCTGTCTGTGAAGACTTTAAATCTACAATTCTATACACACAATCATCATACGGATATTTCTTACTTTTTTTCTCTCTCGAATTGAGCAGTTTTATTTTCGTCAAGTATTTTTGGTCATGTCGTTATAGGGGATTGATTTTTCTTATTAAACAAAATACGAATACCTTTTTTTCATTTCTCATAAGAAGTACATTACATATTTTCCATGGAGGTGATGGAGGCAACGAGGATTTTTTTCTTTGGTACCATTTTTTCTATGGGGTTAAAGTTGTAAAGTAATCCTGAGTATTAACGTCAAAGCATTTTTTATTTAGTACTGAAATTACTCATTTAAAGTACATGCAGCTGGTTACGACTTTTCACTTCCCTGCAAAGACTCTTTGACTTTTCATTGGCAGTACATACCAATTTAGTACGGATAACGACAGACGAAAAACGAAAAACGGTAAATGAAAGACGTGACAGAGACAGAGGAAAAGAACAATTTTTTTAATCTTCTTTGTATATTTTCGGCATATTCTGTGTGCAATCGATTGTAAATGTCAAATTATGCAGATGCATTTTGGATGTTTTTTTTTGTGCAATTTCCTCGTACATTTGAGTTGACCTAGAAATCCCCCAGTATATGAAAATAATCAATAACGTGTGAGTTGAAGGAGTCATCGTCATAAATTTAAAGATCCCATCAAATTATTTCAAGTCATATTCACATTACATTGATTCTTCTTCTATTGATTATTGATATTGTTCGTTAATAGTTAATACATATAAAAAATATCACAAAAGGAGCGTATGAAAAAGCAATCAAAATATATCTGGAAAGTCCATGTTAAAATTTGGACTCAAATCCAATCCAATTCAATCCAATGGGAAAATCCAGAAAGGGAATGAAATTGAGAGAACAAATGATTTAAGGTGTGTATATGTGTCTGTGTAATACTGTGTAAGTATATATACATACTTATATTATATAGAGAGGGAAAAGCTCATAAAATTCCTTGTGCATGAGCATAACGGATAAAGAAGTAGGGAAAAGAGGGGGAGAGAGAGAGAGAAGAACTGGAACAGAAAAACATGATATTCCATAAGGTCTTTTATATCATAAGGTCTTTTATATCATGGTGTAATAAAATAAAATATGTACTATCATGAATGTCAACTTACCCCCACCAAACCATCGTATCATTCGTATCAAATGAGAAATGAAATATATATCCGGCTTTTTTGTCCATGGAGTATTTATATTAAGATTTCCCCGTGTTCCAAGTTCCAAGGGACAAAGTACCAAAACAGTTGAGATGCCATCTATGGACTTGCTCCAGCAACAAATCTCACTCTCCAGAACTCTTAGAAATTCCTGGAGATTTTTTTTTTTAGGATTGTGTATAGGAATTTTTCCCTGGAAAAGTAAAGTGTTGTTCGATATAGTTCAATTTGAAAAGAAAAGAAAACCGTCATGTGGAAACATTCCCATGAATTTTTGGCATTTTAGTTTAGAGTTAAGAAAATAGAAAACAACAACACATAGGGATCGTCAACTTTCTCTTTCTTTCGATTTCGATTGAATTGAATTTTCGATACTCTCATCGATGAAAATACACAACAATTTCATTAGGACTCGTTGCAATTAAAAATAATTTATTATACGAGTTAGTGGTGGATTTTATATTTTTAAGTAAATTGAAGACTCTCATTAAAATTTCTTGGTATATATAAAAGTTTTAATTACAGAGGACTTGGGAGTTGCGATGATGAATAATTCCCTCAACAAGTTGACAATCATTTGTACTGCTTTTCCTTTGAATCTCCAATGTAATTTTTTTTTTACTTTCGACAAGCCCATTGCACTGAGGTCCGGTCTCTAATTATGATTCATGATGACGATCTCTCTGGATCGTTTTGCAGACGCAGATGCAGATGAGCACGTATAAGTTAATTAGTCATCAATTTCATATTATTTACAGAGAGTCGTATGTTTTTTAAATCGTATAGTCGTAACGTCGTAAGGTACCCCAAGATCATTATTATTACCATCATAATTATCATCAGTACTTTTAAGTAAGGGAATGAGAAAAGGAACTCTCTCAATTCTCCTCCTCGATAATCCAAAGGAGCCAAAAGCCATATGTAATAAAGGATAATTAAAGATGGTTTATTTATTACGATATATATCCTAGTATTTTGTTTTGGGAAGAAAACCAACTGTAAAGTGTAATTGGAACATTACTACCCACGAATATTAATAATTATTACTTTGGTTTTTGGGGCTTTGTCATAAATTTTGTTCAAGTTGACGTGAGGGCGCAATCCTCAGATTCTCAGTCCTCACAAACTACAAAATACACGCTTCATTTCGTTTCTCTCTCTCTCTTTCTCTTTCTCTTTTGACTTACGGCTGTATTATTACTTCTCCTAATACTATATATGTATATGGAAATCCTAAAACTGAATAGTTATCTCTTGTGACTATATGCTTCGACATATACTTGTACTTCTACATTTACGTAAACAAATTACAAATTAGACATTCAATTCAAAAACTGACTCGATATTGGAGACGTATACAAACAATGAATGCCCAAGAGTAAACTCAAAACAATAACAGCCCAAAAATTGTATCAAAAAGACACACAGAAATTTGTTTTGTATAATCATTTAAATATTCCATATCTTATCTCTCTCATCTTTTACTCAATTTCCATAAATATTTGATAAACTTTCCCAAACTACACATCCAACTAGGTATGTAAATGTATACGATTCTAAGGGAAAACTCGAATGCGTCTCCGCATAAACTTTATCATAAAATTTTAAATTTAATGACTATGTTTATCTTTAATTATACAAAGGCGGAACAATGATCGTCATCCAGTTATTTGGAGCTTCATGTCATGAGAATTCCAGTTCCAATACCAATTCAAATACAAAATCATGGTAATAAATTATTCGTATATAATAATCTCATGTTAATTCCCTTTTAGTGATCCAACTTATTCGGATTCCTATATGTATCTGTAGGTATACATTTTGAATCACAATCACTACACAATACCACCATATTTTTAATTTTGTGGATTTCCTTGCAATTACAACTCATTGTTGTAGTTAGTTTTTCACTTTTCAGGTTTTCAGTACTATTTAAAGACCTTTATGAAATGAAATTTAATAGTAGAATCAGTCTAATTCTAATTCTATAGTTCCATTCTGTACACGCTCTTCATCTTCGTCTTTGATGGATTCACATTTAATCCGACTGTGGTAATCATAATTGTGATCGTAAGTAAAAAAAAATGTTTAATGATAGGAGGGAGAGAGATGAGGTTGGGACTGCCCACACCGCCCTCAATGCCTTTTGGCTGTACAATTGTACAAAAGATTCTCTCTCTCTCTCTCTCTCTCTCTCTCTCTCTCTGTTTCTCAAGCCCACAAGCTTTTGATAACTGAGCGACTGATCATGTAAACACACCCCTAATGATTAGTTCTTGCAACTTATTAAGAGCATTTCCTCCGAGTTTCCTTCTACTCAGACTCTTTATATATTCTATTGTATTGTATGTATGGGATATTTATGTGAAAGGTTACACCTATACTATACATTTAGAGTTTAGACCGACACTAAAACATCAAGTTATACCTACACAGAATACACAGGAGAAACTGATACGGATATTCTAGTCACATGATATTATTTAAATACATAGAGATTATTCAATTCAATAAATATTTTACACTACACACACACACACACTCTCTCTCTCTCTTTCTCTCTTTCTCTCTCTCTCTCCTTTTGATTATAAACATGAGGATTTTTGATTGCCTATTATTTTCAATGGGATATCCCACATTTATCTTTTATAATCCCTGGTCTTGTCCATAAATTTAATATTCAAACATCATAATATTCCTCTCTATTTTCGTCTACAGGTAAAAAGGTGAATGTGAAAGAAAACAAAACTCAGACTAGTTTCGTTCGGGTGAACCAATACTACAAAAATAGAGAGAGAGTGAGAGAGAGAGAGACTATGTGATATTATATTATATCTTCTTATCGTATCAACGTATCACAATCATATTGAATTGATGTGTAGATTGTCGATTTTCGATTGAGCTCTGTTTCTCTCTCTATCTCTCTCCCTCTCTCTCTCTCGCTTGCTCTGACGATGAGAACAGGGGAAACAAAGAAGAAGAGAGGAGGCGGACGTTATAAAATATATTCGCGTTGAATTTTCTTTGAAGGGGAAAAAAATCAATCTCACCGTGAGAGAGAAAAAGATTAACAATAGACAAAGAATGTCAGAGATGAACACGAAAGAGATTGAAGAAAAGAAAAGAATGTTTCAAATTGCTATTGCTGTTGCTATTGCTATTACCATTCCTATTGCTCTGCTACCACCACCACTAAAAAAATATCAAAACCATTTGGTTTTGATATGTATGTGTTGTGTACTTGTGTATACAGAGCAGAGAGAAGGACTATGACTTTATATAGAGAAATACAAAGTATTAGTGATCGGAAATTTATTGGCAGATATACATAAAAGAGAGGACGACGATCAAGTGTCCGGTATATCCAGAGAGAGAGAGAGATGGAAAGTCCAAGCAGTATAGTATAAGTAAGTATTAGTGCGAGTGAACCAAACAACAAAAAATCTCTCGAGTTCTCAAGTATTATCAGTATATATCAGTATATAGTATATACTATTGAGCTTTTATATGTATTCTTATTGAGGGAGATGATGTGTAATGTGGTGTGGTCATCTTGGACTGGGAAACCTGTTGCTCTCCGACTATTCAAGAGTGTGAATTCCAAACATATGAAGAGTCCATCTTCTTTTCCATTCATATGTAATATGTAGGTAGGTAGTAGGTAGTAGGTACATGTGTATAATGTATAAAAATATACATGTAGGTAAAATATTGCAACTCGTTCCTTTGACTTTGGCTTTTTTTACGATTCGACGTGGACTTTACAGGTTGTCGGTTATTATAGGTACATTTTGAATTTTTTTTATCTTTATCTCTACACACACACACACACACCGTTTGAATATTGTGTATTCACATTCACATTCACATGAAATGCCATTGCCATTTCCATTTCCCCACAGTTTTCCCATTCGTTTCATTTTCATTTCAATTTCAAGTGATAAATTGATGTGGTAACGAAGACGTGTATCATTGGTTACATTTGGAAAATATCTGAGCCCGCCCACTTCCAATCTGTTTTCTTTTCTTCTTCTCATTCTTTTGGAAGTCATTCCGAGAGTTATCTGTATACAGTCAGACTCTACATTCTACAATCTATAGTCTTTGGATTGTCTACCAAAGTATGTACAAATGAATTCATGGTCATTCAAGTAAGTAATTCTTCTTTACTATACAGATGCTCAGTTCCCTCCTATTAATTACTTTTCAGTTTTGAGTTGAGTTATCTGTGTTTTCCTATGGATTCTCATGTTTGTACGTCGGTATATATTGCGCACACATAGAGTATTGAATATTGAGTATCAGTTTTTGTACGAAGAAAATTAAAATTGAAATTCGATCTGTTCATTCTACGATTTCCAAACAAACTAAACGAAAAAACGACAAAATGACAAAAACACTGACTTGACTTTTGTTTTTCCCTCTGAATTTGGGATATGACGTTTTTTTGGCATGACACCATTATTTTTGTTCCCACTGTTTCAAATTGCTTGTACTATTTTGTGCACAAGTGTTTCATTTCATTATACATAATTCAAATTCAAAATGCTGTGAAATACAAGGGATCTTTTGACTGCAAAATGTAAATAATCATAGTGTACTAAAATAAGGACTAAAATAACACAACGAGTGGTAAAAGGCTGGAGTCAGATTTCAGATTTGAAAAATGTGCAAAATAGAATAAACGAAGGAGATTTTTGCATGTGAACATTATGAAAAGAAAGAGAGTTTCTAAAAAATATACTAAATGTATACTATACACACAAACCATACTTTATTTATGAATGCTTTAGATCTACATACATACAAACTTACAATCAATGTCAAATGTCAATAGACACACTTGAGAAACCAAATTTCTTCTCTGTTGTCCTCTTATACCTTTGCGTATACACTTGATTTGAAATGAAAAATGAAAGACAAAAAAGGGAATCGTATTTTGTTAACATTAAATTTAATATGCAAACAGCGTGTGCAATGTGTACAACTATCATTATTTTGGTTAATGAACACCTTGACTCTGTACACCAGTAATCAAAGTCAATACGCTATCATTACACTTCATCCCTTCACACTAACTAAATTCAATGAATCCTTTTGTATTTGGTCGGATTTATATTTATCGTTATATAGTCTTTAATAAAGACTCTTCATATGCAGACAATTGTTTTAATTTTACAAACTAAAGACTAGGGACGTTTTTTATACATTATGTACTTAATTTGTGCATGGCTTCATGCTGTGCAAGCTATGGGTTACCAATTACCATTAAATTATCACGTTTAAATAAATATATATATATATATATTGTTATGTATACTGTATGACCATATATCTTATACTATAGACTATTTGCACAGGCATAATAATATATATATTATATATATTCTTAATAATAATAAAATAATACTATATGCATACACTGAATCTGTAAAGGAATAATATGTGTTAACTCGATCGTCAGTGATCTGCCCTGGATATACTGGATACACAACTGTACGAATATACAAACATGATACATATAATTATATCGTCTACCAAATTTTTGCATTTTACAATTTTGAGGCATTTTGAGAATTTTTTAGGGGGAGACATTTGTAAGTATATTTAACAAATATACCTATATTGGCTATATAGTACTTATAAATATATATATTGCATTTGCTTCTCATATACATATATATAAAATAAATAAATAAATACAGGTAGAGACACACAGGGCGGAAGAGCATCACTCAATGTACGAAAAACTCTTTTTTATTAAGCTCTGATTATGCGTTTATTACAAATATTTAAAAATACATGTGTGTATAATACTATAATATATGCATACATTTAAGGATAAGAATATATGACGATGATGTTGAGCTTGATTGTCATACCTTTTTTTATCGAATTTTAAGTAGGATTTTACATTTTAAATGCACACAAATTCAAAACAGAATTTTACGATTAGTTCGTAAAATTAGATTAAATTGCCTCCTGGAAATCCTAACTGTAAAAAAACTATATATTTTCCCTGTGTCAACAAATTCATCTTGTCTCTCTCATTTATTTATTCTTAAAGGAAAATTATTGTTTAGCATTTTTATTAGCTAGCGAGAGTACTCTAGTAAACAAAACAAAAAACCTTGATTTCTTTTGGCAATCCAAAATAAATTCTCATGATAATATGATAATGATTATGATTATGATAAGTCTACACGCTATTATATGTAGTGTGTATAATTAATGAAAAGAAAATGCTTAAAAGTCTTAAATTGTAAGTGAAAGCTAATCGTAAGTACCTACAAATAGGTTGTAATAAAAATATGAAATATTACTTAATCAAAAGAAAAAAAAGCGATGAAGAATCAGTAACATGATGAATACACAAATTTAAGGTGTGTATTACTATCATTAAATAAAAATATTTATATAAGGGATATTTAATCTCTTAAACTGATATTTAAATACAAGTTGAAGTTACCCCAAGTTAGCCATATTGTAATCATACAAAATTACGCGTACATATTGAAAATATGTACTACACAATTAAATAAATGAGAGAAATATGCTATACATATATTTAAGTATTTATAATTTAAGCGTGTATACTTGAAGTTAAAGGACAAACAAAAAAGCTAAATGCCAATCTGATGGTACTTGAACGTAATGTGTAAGCAAGACACATATATACGAATACAATATTATAAACAAGTACACATATAGGTAAAGAAAGTAATTTGTAGATAGAATTAGAATTAGGCTAATGATATTTATTAATGATTAATTTGATTAGGGTAAGATCTTGAGGAAAATGTACATAGTTTTGACATATGATAAATATACACAGTGAAATACACTGTATACACACAATGCATTCAACTCAATCCAGCATAAATATGATATAAAATGAAATGATATAGAATGTAAAATGAATCGAATATATCGAATATGTTGGACGCACTCTCATAATGAATGATCCGGTTTCCTATTCCCTAATTTATTACGTATTAAATATTGTACTTAAAATATTACTATTGTTAATATTTAATATTAATTAAGTTTAGCATTATTATTATTATTAAAGGACCGGCGTCCATTGATTTGTGTACATTGATTTTGTTTTGTTTTTTTTGTGTATATAATGTGTAAGTACGTACATTTACATTTACAATGTAATCGTATATAAGAAAGAGAATAAGAAGAAATGAAAAAAAGGAAAGATAAATCTAAATGACTACATGAATTTGTATGGTTGACTTGTATGAAGTATATAAAAAGTATAATAAATTGTATGCATGCAAGCAATCTCTACGTTCCGTAGTAATCAATGTATGTAATGTAATTACTTCCAAGTTCATCGTTCCAATAAAAATTAATAAACCCAAATTATAAACGTCATGATCATCATCTGATGGTTTATGCCTTCTTTTTCCTTTTCATTTTCCCTATCTCTCTCTCTCTCTTTCTCGCTCTCTTTCACTGTACACATAAGTCTTGATTCACTTAGTTCTCTTGAGTCTTGACTCAAACTGAAAAGTCAAAAGGCTCTCAGTCGAATGAGGAAAATGAAGAACATATGATATAATACACTTGTAAGTTGTAATGCATGAACAAGGAGGATTTGTGCGATAAGTGATAAGCTCTGATTTCGTCGAGGAGGTCTCGCCTTTTATTCCTTCACTGTTGTTGTAATTTGTTTGTGCGTTTGTGTTTGTGTTTGTGTGTGTGTGTGTGTGTGTGTGTGTGTGTGTGTGTCTCATGAATTTCATCGTAATTTTTACTAATCATAGAGGTCCAATCCCTTTCATCATTTCAATCCTCAAAACCTACCCACACTATTTATTATTATTGCCATTCATTACCTAACCTGGCATTGTAAATTGTAAATTTCTTTTTTCTCATTCTTCCTCTTCCTTTCCTCTTTCTTTTTCTTTATCTATCACATTTCCCATTACACATTTAACGTCCGTACATTTAAATCATCGCACACGAATTCTATGAGCGTGTGTACATTTATATTTACTATATGGATACATATCTCAAAACACAATCCGAGTGTACGTTTACTCGAACAAATGTATAGTTGAACGATGAGTGTAAATCTGTGTGTGTGTGTGCTGTGCAGATATAAATATATAAATTCACACTTTCCGAGGTGGTTTTTTAAAATAAATACTACTTGGTCGTGGTTGAGGAAATTCTCATGAGCCTCAAGCTCACTCAAACCACTTCAACCTACAATTTAATCACGTATCTACTTTTTAAGTTTCCCTTGTCTCTCGCTTCTCTCTGTCTCTCTATCTCTCTCTCTCTTTCTTGTACTTGCAGGTCTTCTTCAATAACGTTTGTGTGTATAGTCCTCATCTTCATCCGTATAAAGCTCAGCCCAGCTCAGCTCAGCCAACCAATACATTTAAATGAGAGAATTTTTGTAAATTAACTTCATTTCGTATGTACTTCACGGACCCTCAACTTTTTTCATACTCTCCTGCTGGTCGTACACATAAATATTTATGGACCATGATATACTCTTTAAAACTCTTCCATTCGCATCTACGCATACATACACACACACACTTTCTCTCTCTCTCTCTCTCTCACTTCACTGTCTTTTGAATGAAGATAAAACCAATTTTAGTATTTTTGTGGATTACACATGAGAAATCAATTATGGAAAATATATTTGTTATTCCTTGTAGTTTGTTTCAAATTTCCAGTTTCAGTTTTTCCATCAGAACAAAAGACGAAGAGCAGTTCGAGACGAGACGTGAACATTCAAAGTTGTAATAATTTTGAATTGTAATTGAAAAAAAAAATATGCAATTTGAATTTGAATATCCTTGTGTAGACGAACTGTTGTGTGTAATTTCGTATAAAATCTCGTGGATGCGCTCAAAATTCTGATTTCAATTCTCTCAATTCGGATGTGAATCATCTTGGAATTCTAATAATCGTTTGCACAATATATTTCATATCTCACATGATTACATTGCATATATGTAATAACAATAACTATTCGTGGAATGGAATTTGTAATGCATAAATTAGAGTGTTCTGTATATATACATATTCGGATTTTATACATGGATTATATACTTGATAGGTTTTGAGGTTTGAGTATTTTATATATATTTTTCACAATAAAACTTGGATTTTTGAAAAGAAAAGACGTTTGAATTGCCTCATAGTCATATCATCAATAAAGACAAGTACAAAGGGAATTGTCTGGGCTTCTTTTCCATTAAAACCACGAGAAAGAAAGAGAGAAAGAGAGAGAGAGAAAGCCAGAATATTATCATAGATTTCATTGCAAGTTGAAAGCATTCACATATCCAAGGAGAGAGAGAGAGAGAGACCACAGCGTATTAAATTTATAAAAAGTACAAAGAAATTCAAGTTGAGAGAATGAAACGAGAGAGAGAAAAGGAAAAGAACACAGTGTGTGTGTGTGTGTATGTGTGACTTTTAGTGAAAGAATTCAACTAGCGAGCTTATATTGAAAACGAGGAAGGATGTTGAATGTAGATCACAAAGGAATAAAAGGGAAAACATAAGAAATAATAGAATGGAAAGGACCAACTTTTAATATCAAATATGCATTATGATTTATGTTTTCTCCACATTATAAACCGAAAAGCGGAGAAGAGTATAATGAAAGAAGGAAAGGAACTTCAAATGTTACACTGTTCTGTTACATACATTTGCCGAACCAGCCGAACCACATGGCAAACAAATGTATCTATAGACTATTGTGTAAGTGAGAATCATAAAGGGAACGAGTGAGTGAGAGTGAGTGTGTAAACAAAGTGAGGAGAGCGGGTATTAAAAAGGAACTTGGCATTGCATTCTCCATAACAAACACCACACTCATTCACACACACACACAAGACAACCAGTAATGACAATCATACCGGATATGAGCATCAAAAGAAGAGTAAGTGACTAATTTTAGTTCTTCCACTCTCATGTGTCCCAATAACCATGAGCTTTTAAGGGCAGTGACAGTCCTCATCATTTTAATCCATATTTATTCCATACACTCTGTGTCATTTCTCTCTCAAAATATCCGTCCTCTGATCGCATAAATCCGGTATATCTTATATATAGCAATCCTCAAAGGACTATCTATTCCTGCGTCCTCATTTGTCAAAACTTTGAAATATATATCGTCGGCTAACATGCAAAACCTCGTAACTTTTTTTGGCCCCAGACGGTGGATTTTGTTCTGTACACATTAGAGTTTATACGGACGGGCCGATAAATTCATCGTCCGGGGCCAAAAAAAGTTACGAGGTTTTGCATGTTAGCCGACGATATACTGTTCAAAAAAAGAAAAGAATATTTGCTGAAAGGATTCCACTGTGTAATATATCTGTACTCAATAATTCGTTCATTCATCTCCCCCGTTTGTTATCTGTCATCAATATCAAGAACGTCAAGAATTGAAGGCATCACATTTAATTTGATGCTTACAAATCTTTTATTAGATGGAAAAACACCCCCAAAAATGTAAAGAATCTTTTAAATTGGTCCGGAAATTTTAGACACTGTGTAAAATGAAATATTATTATTTTTGGACTTGTATACACAGATTTTCTTGACAATCATATCCATATCTGAGATCGACAGTCAAACCGCGCATCAAAATAATTTCCATATGAATACGTGACATTTATTTTAAATTTAAATTTGTTGTAAGTGTAAGTGAAGACGAGAAGAGAAGAGACGAGACGAGGGAAATGGAAATATCTAAAAACTAAATGAATGCTGTTTGCAGTGTTTCCGTATTTGATGTTTGACAACTTGATTTAAGAGTGTTTTTTTTCTATAATTATATAGTAAGTTCAGAATTCCAATGCTACATGGAGAACACCACACGCGTTCTTGCATTACACATCAAAAGTGTTGTGCATATAATAATGAGGATAATGTGTAAACGTATACATGAGTACTCCGTACAAATACGATATAATTATGTGGCTCAACCAGGTGAGAGAGCGGATGACATGAACTTGAGAGAAATAAGAATCAAAATATCTCATAAATAATGCGAGTTAAAAACACACACACAAACACTTGAGTAACTCTCGCACTGTGTGTTTTCTGCATAAATTTCCGTACAGATTTTTATCGCATTTCAACTGTGTGGTGACGATGAGAACAAGAACAAGAGCGAGAACTAGAATATGAGAGAGCAGTTCCTTCTAAAAAAAGCTGTGTCCATTCGACATTCAAAAAGATGTATGTTTGATATTTCTCCTGACAAAACTAAAATGGGCTGACGACAGATGTTTAATTCGGTTGATCTTTGACCCAGAAGGGAAAAAAACTGGATTGATTCTTGTCACTTTTGGAACTTGAATGTCTAAATTTAAACGCAACTTAATTCCTATTCAAAGCTTTTATTTCTTTTGTAGCGTCCCAGTGTGGAAATCAAAGGTGAAGAGACGACTTTTTGACATTTGTTTCTTTTTAACTTCAACTCTCTCCCCCGCATTCAGAAATCTGAGGAATCCAATTTTGATGTTTGAAAAGTAAACATATAAAAGACAACTGCCGTTAGATTCTCTCGTCAGTTCACTTGTCATTTCCTTCTACCACACCGTTTGTGAAAATTCTCCTAATATTTTATCCCTTGACTGTGTCAACATATATATCTCATATCTCTTTGGGAAAATGTACGATCCAGATGTGTACGACGCATTCAGTGGATTTCAACGGAAAGATGCATCCGAGCTCGTTCCCTACATGATCTCACAAATGAGTTGGACCAAATCCGAAGTGGTTCTGGACTTTGGTTGCGGCTCTGGCTTCACAACACACAGTATACTTTTACCAAGTATGGAGAACCAATTCCCGGATGACACTCGACAAATCTACGCTACAGACATTTCCAAAACAATGATTGATTTTGCATCCGCAAAATATAGTCATCCCAATATCGTGTACATGATGGTGGACATTATGAAGGAAGATTGTGAGTTCCCTTGCAAATTTGATAAGATTTTCTCACTTCATGTTCTACATTGGATTCCAGATCATGGGTGAGTTGTGCCTTTTTGTTCTTGAATATATGTACAGATACTATTTTTATAAAACAAATCCTCATAAATCAAATGTGTCTACACAAAGTACAAAAAAAAAAAACGTTGATGTAATGTCAAAAGTAAACAGGAATAATTTTCACAAAACGCTGACCACTCAGATTAATTTAATGAGATAAATACTTTATTATATTCATTTCCATTTTTTTAAATCCAATTAGAATTAAATTAGCCAGTGTATTATTATAACTCTGATAATGGCTATACCGTACTAGGGATTTGCTACAAAAACAAATCCTAATCAGAGAGAGAGAGAGAGAGAGATTTCACAGGGAGTAGACAGCTGAAGGGTTCATCATCATTCACACAGGGAAGTAGAATAAAGAAATTGAAAAGGACTTGTCTGATTACAGTGTGAAAATCCGGTGTGAAAGAGGCGCTAATTGTTTGATTTATGGAACAAAAAATGATTCACTGCTTGGACGGTCTCAAGTTTTTTTTTTTTTGATTTGTAGCTTGTAGACTTTCTGACATTTATTTAACAATGCAGAGTACAGTGGTCAGCTTTTTGCTTATTCTATTGTGGATTGTTGGGAAAGAGAGAGAGAGAAGCGAAAAACTATATACACAGTTTTCACTGCAACAGGATTTTTGTGTGTGTGTAAAAAATAAACCACGGCAGAACTAATAGTCTCTCTCATCTATAATTTATGACTTTAGTTAGTGTAAATGTCTACGTCTACTTTTGAGCTCTCAAGACGAGTTTAAAATTTCTGGTGTAACTAAACTGTCTTTTTTGAAATAAAAAAAAATCCACAAGTAAGCCATTGCATTTTTAAGAAAAGGTTTGACTGTCATCCGCCAAACTTGATATGATTTGTGTGAACGAGAATAGAATACTAAAAATACACCGTTACATCGGTATATACATATACATTTTATTCAAGAGTGTGTGATTTTTTGCCCTTTATAAACATTTTCTGGTTTGTTATTTGCGTTTGGGTAAAATGAAACAGGAAAGCATTGCGGATCCTTTTCAATCTTCTCAAGCCGAATGGAGAAATTGGATTTTACTTTATTGGTCATGCTGCTGTTTTTTCAGTGTATGAATGCCTGAGCAAAAATCCCATTTGGGCTCCCTACCTTTCCGTATGTAAACATGGACTATATTTATAATTATTACTTGCATATGATCGTGCATAAGATTTTATAACTGTCATATATGTTTATCATTTTTTACTCTGTATGTGTTTGTATACAGGATGTGAAATGTTTCATTCCCAAGACATTTTACAGTTCGGATCCAGCGACGGACACTTGTACTCTCCTTCATTCTATTGGATATTTTGCCCAGGAAACGACAGCTTTGACGAGGAGCTACAATTTCCAAAGCGTTACTGAGATGATTGGTGAGGAAATGATAAAGAAATTGTTGTTGAATTTTATTGGTGACAAAAGCTCTCGTGGAGTTTCAATGTGATTTGATTTGTATAATAGACGCTGCGATGGCTGCCAATCCATTTGTTCACCGGATCCCACCGGAGATGCTAACTGATTATCGGGAAGATTTCAAGAGTGCGTTTCTTCCGTTCCTTCGACACGCACCCACATCTGAGTCACCATCTGCCGTACAAGTCGACTATCAACTCATCTTTGTTCGTGCACAGAAACTCAAGGAAATCTCCTGATACATTTATTTCTTCACTCGACTATAGGATAAATCGTAAAGTTTAAATTAGTCTATAGTATTTCTTCTATCAAATCCAGACTTGAATATTCCTAAATATGAAATAAAAGTTCCTAATGGCCTGAGTGAAGTCACGGACTTGTGCTTTTGCATTTGTAAAAACCGAGAACTATATGTGCATTTTTCTTCAGGCGTATTGGAAAGCAAATGTCCAATACGAAGCAAAGACACAAGCCAAAGAAATGTCCGTTACTCTATACTCCCAAAGTAAAAGCAAAAGCAAAAGTCAAAACGAATTCAAATTTCAAAGCAAAAGCCAAAATGGACTATATGTGCCAAATCTGGTCGAATACAAAAGCACAAGTCCGCGACTTTACTCAGACCATAATGTAACGACGATGAATGA
This sequence comes from Gisinianus flammeolus, assembly GCA_034699125.1. NCBI lineage: Eukaryota > Metazoa > Arthropoda > Collembola > Symphypleona > Katiannidae > Gisinianus > Gisinianus flammeolus. The sequence goes on along the minus strand of JAIUND010000134.1, from coordinate 2,897 downwards.
AATGACCGGACAGACGGTTTCAATAATCATAGCCATACAGAAACTAATAACATTATTAGGAAAACCAAGAAACTTCCTAATTTACTTCTTATTTACTATACATTTTTACTTTATCTCTGATTATCGTCGACAATATTCGAGGTATAGAGAGTGTAAATATTGAAAATATTAAAATTATGGCTGAGGAATTCCAGCAATGAGAATTAATTGATGCGAAATGATGACATCAGACTCTCATTTTGAGAATTATTGGAAGTAATTCCACACCAATGTTTTATTCCATATTGTACTTTTATATACATTATAGACTTGTTTATTTATCAGTATCAGTATATTTAGGATTTTCTGTGTGTGTGTGTGTGCAATTTTTCCCAATCCCCATATTTCATCAAATTCCATATTCCATTTCATTTTTCCGTCCACATTTTGCTCAAGTTAAGTTTAATTGAGGACTCGCATATGACGTCATCTAAATAATTTCAGCCCCGTGTTTTCATTGACGTTTTTGGAAAAAACCTTTTGCTTTTGAGGAAAACAAGCTTGACAATTGACCTCATGGCAGCTATGCGCCTATTTTGCTTGAACAAGTTGAGACTTCGACATCTTTGTTTATAAATGTTTACATTGTTTTAGATAAATACGTGTCCATTTTTATTCAAATTACCATTCAAATACATATAAAATTCGATAAAAACGAAAATATGTCCAAAAATCAATGTTCCGTTTTGTCATTCGTCATCTTCGAAATTTCAGGTTTTTCAAAACATTTTGATTAGAGATGTGCAGAGTAAAGATTTCTTTAGCCAGCTAAGCTAAGACCTAAAAGAAATTTAGCGAGCTAATTAGCTGGCTAAAATTTCTTAGCGAGCTAAAACTTCTTAGCAAGCTAAAATTTCTTAAAATTTAACGAGCTAAAATCCAGAAACAAAACCACTTTTTCATTCTGAAATGTGTTAACCTTTTTCTGGAGCCCATTTTCTCGTTTTATCTAGTGTAAGTTTCCTTCAGCATTTCTTAGTGAGCTAAAAAAATCTTAGCTCGCTAACTAAAAACTAAAAGTACCCTATACATATGGACTAAAGTTGGCTAATGGAGTCGATAAAACGTCAAGTTTTTGTGTAAGCTCATTAGCTCAGAATTAGCGAGCTAAATCTTTAGCCTGCACATGTCTAATGCGAAAGAAAAATTGGATTGCTCAGAGAACCCTCCGAATTCCAGCTGGAGATTCCGCAGCTCACGACAGCTTGTACCCAGATTCTCGTGTCCAGTGAAAAGTCCCTTCAAGTCCTCAAGCTGGAATCGCTCGCTTCCTTTCTCCCTCAACTTCGTACCAACGCAACGTCAAAACTCTCAAACTGAGTGTGAAAGAAGATGAATCTGACGATCCTAGTACTATGCTACGCTGCTAATTGTAAGTTGAATTTGTCTACTTTATTAAGTTTATTATTATTAGTTATTTTATTACTATAGCTTAAAGTTTTTGATTATATTTTTCTATGCTTTTTCACTACATGCACAGTTCATATTTATTTCAAAACATATAATATTATTATTAATTGTAAAATAAAAAAATAAATGCAATAAAATAATTGAATTGTAAAATTGTAGAACGAGAGAGAAAATCCAAATTATTTTAGTTTTAATACTGCGATATTTTATGTCTTAGAAAGTATTTTCATACAGTTATAATACAGGGTAAATATGACACACTGAAAACTGAAAGTGAATTATAGTATTTATATACAAATTATATTTTCTTTACGTTATATAGAAGTTGCGTCCGTTTCCTCATTTAAAAATATACTTTGCAAATATTTTTCTGTCAATTTATCATTCACTCATGTTTAAAAAGCCTTAAATTATTCAAACGCTGAATAATTTTTTCATTTCTTCTAATCCTAGGCCTCCACCAGTCTTCTTCCCGGCATTATTAAGAATACCATCTGCAAAAGCTAACTTGACTTTTTGAAGCTCTACTACTCTCTCTTCCATTGTATTCGAACTTATATACCTACAACATAAATTATCATGTATTTATGTAACATTTGATAATAAATAACGTTAGTTCTAAATGTTGCATCTTGCATGTAAACTGAAGAGATAACTACTTACGATTTATCAGATTTATGATTGTGAAAACTTACCAATGAATCGTAACTGGTTTCTTTTGTCCAAATCTGTGAATTCGATCCTGAGCTTGTAATTCCAATTGAGGATTCCAATGGATATCCAAAAAGAACAAATGATTTGCTCCAGTCAGGTTAAGTCCAACACCCCCAGCTTGAAGTGATAATAACATAATTTCTGGTCTTTTCGGGTTGCTATTAAATTTACTCATTATATCCATTCGGTCACCAATCTTTACTTCGCCTGTGCGGAAACAAAACGTTAAATTCAATTTACTTTTTGAGAAAGCAGAAACCTAAGCATACTGTGTTCAAATAATTGGTGTCATGCGATATTTGAATTTCATGAGAATTATTACTAAATAGGATCCTTACCAGACAGTGTTACACATGTATAATTGCCTTCTTTCAAATGTTTCTCAACCACACGGAGAAGAGTGGTCCACTGCGAGACTATAACTACCTTTTCCATTCTGTCTCCGGCTGCTTTGCATCGTTTTTTCAAATCTCGCAAGTCTTTAAGCATCTAAAAGTTAGCACAGGAAAATATCAGATTATTCTACTAATTTTGGACAAAATAACACAAATTGATAGATCAAAGTATGAAGTAGAAATTCTTTTTGTTTCTCAAATACGTACACGTTCCAGTTTAGCAGACAGAAATTCATCACTAAACGTATGATTTTTCAAGGAAATCAAGTCCTCTATAGGATCATAGTCTGACGAGTTGTTACCATCTGGATCATCATCATCAATCATCTACATATATAC
>JAIUND010000133.1:0-112291 GCA_034699125.1 Gisinianus flammeolus | reverse complement strand
AGTAGTTAATCAAACTTTACCCATAAATCATTGGACTTGGGGTTTCGGAACTGGACATATTGGGTCGACTCATTTTCTCAAATTTCTATTGATTCCTTTATTATATAGGTATAAATTACACAAAAAAACACTCAATTCAGACAATGTGAAAACAATTAAGAATGACACAAGAAAAAGACAAATTTTTTTCTGCTTTCTGTTTTCTGCCGATTCACTCGTCTTCATAATTGGCTCCGGATTCTAGATTTCCTTGCACAGGAGAGACAACATGCCCCCCTAAAAGTAAGTAACTGTGAATTAATTAATTGCGAAGGAGAGAAACAGAAATCCAGAGAGAGAAACATATTAATTAATTTAGTTTTATATATAAGTATTTACTTACGGATACTTTTTTTCTTACACAATTATTTGTTCAAGAAGGAAATATTTAAAAAGGTAAGTTTACATATTTCATAAAAATCGTTTTTTATGCACTGAATGCCGATGCAAATGACCATCTTCAGCGGAAAGTTGGGAACTAAAAATTGACGTACATGCTCTTTTAACATTACGGGTATTGGGACTTGGACGGAAATCGGAGAGACTGGATAATTGAGTGGGTCTATCAGGAAATTGATGCCCCCAAAAGTTGCTAAATGTATCTTTACATATTTCTAGTGCTTTTTAGATCAATATATATATAATAGACCAGTATAATCCGTCAGATTTGAGATATTTCCATAAAAACTTTATTTTTGACAATAAAATTCATGAATCATGACTTCAATTTCAAAAGCTGTACAAAATTATTCAATGCTAAAAACGGATTTCGCAGCATACAAGGTCAAGTAAACAGATCATGTTTTTTTCCAGATGCCAAATACATATAGATAAAAAGAGGAGCGTCATGTGGCTTTCACACGTCCAACAAATTTCGTACTCGTGGACCATGTATATAAGCAAATAAATAGAATCGAGTATTCAAGTTGTTTGTTCTTGTTGTTTTAGTTTGGTGCAGTCAAATCCAAAATCAAATCCGGTGACACATTTTGTGAGGATCCTCCACCAGAAACACTTTGACCAAACGGCACAATTTCCTGTTGATTGTAGTTATTGTGATTGTTGTTGTGATTGTTGTTGTTGTTGTGATTGTTGTTGTATGGAGTGAAAATGGAGGGAGATGTAGTTCCATAGTTGGGATTGTTTACTGGAGGCCCATAACTATCTTTTGGTGGACCGTACTGACTGGGAGTGGAAATGGTTGGAGTTCCATAAGTTGGATTCGACGGACCGTAAAAGTTGATGGGTCTGGACGTTGTCTGAACTGGACCATATGAAATTTGTGGTGGTGGGTTTGTGCGTCTGGGTGGACTGTATTGAGGAGGAAGAGCTCCGTAACTTTGTCTTGGTGGGCCATAATAATTATTCTTACCAGGTTGACTCCCTTGGTTTTGGTAGCCGCCAGTTGGTGGTCCGTACTGAATCGGAGTGGAAAACGTGGGGACACCGTAGCCAGTATTTGGATTTGGTCTCTGTGGGACTCCATAAGTTTGGATGGGTCTCTGAGTTGTTGTGTATCCACCATAAGAAATCCGTGGTGGTGGATTTGTGGTTCTGGGAGGGCCATAAGTGGGATTTTTGGGGACTCCATAACCGGGGTTCGGAGGTCCGTACTGATTTCCGGGTCTGCTGGTGGTTACTGGACTTGCATATCCACCTCTTGGTGGTTGAGGTTGAGCAACGGGACCGTAATTCGGATTCGGACTCGGATATCCATTCGTTGGAGGGTCATAAGGGCCGATGGGTTGAAATTGTGACCCACCTCCATAGCCTTGGTAATTTGGGCCCACGTCGACTCGTCTGTAGCCTCCACTCGGAGCTTCAGCTCTCGACACGACCAAAATGGTCGCCAAAATAATCTATACAATCGAAAATACAGAAATTAAAGTTTTTATATTTCTTTGTTTAACCAACTGATTAATGCATTCAGAATTTAATTGTAACTCGGGATTTTCTCCACTAACTCCACGATTATTATTATTATAATACTGAGATTTCAAACTTACAAGTAATTTCATGACTGTTGAATGTTTTCTCTATATTTGTATTGGGATTTGAATGTATTCTGACTGAATGTTTTTGGCTGACTGATGAACTTCCAGTGGAGATTTGTCCCTTTTATACAAAATGATGTGAAAAAGGAAGTTGGAAGGATGGATTTTTATATTCTGTCTCTGAGAATTGGGAGTTGCACAAGTAATGAGATCAAAAAAGTTTGCGAGCTGTGCGTATATAGTTTTTTTTAGTGGTTTGAAGGATGAATTGAATTGAATTGCCCATCAAAAGAAGATTTGTGAAGAAATGTGTGTGTGATTCGAAGCAGCCGCAGCGTGTGCCATTGACTGTTGACTTTATGAGTAGCATCATAATAACATGACCAAACTATACCCAAATTCACAACAGTTTTTATTATTACAGATATTGAGAATATTTCGATTACCTGATGAGTACTTAAAATGCATGTCAAAACTGTTAACGACTCAAATACACAATATACGAAGAAAAAAAAGATGTTGTCTCTCAAACCGCCCATTTGCACCCACGTGAACTTGAAAACTCATTCCATATATAACAGACAGACAGAACGTACTTATGTAGTGACATAAAACAAATACAGAGCACAACAAAACATGAGCTAAGAGCTAATGACATAGTAAATCCCATCAAAATACATTTAAAAAGTCATACGTATTATGTTTTATGTTACACATTAGTGCAATGCATTTGAGTGCAAAAATGAATGAAAACAAGTACAATTTCACGAGTCACAAGGCTTTTCATTTTATGTGATCCTTTGAAGGTTGCACAGAGGAAAGTGATGAGCTGCAACTCCAAATCCTCATCTCTTATTACATATTTCACCAGTTAAACTCCAAACGGCCAAACGCAATCTCTCGTCTCCTATACAGATGAAGCAAAGGATAAAGAAATTAAAAGAAAAAAAAAACGATGGAGCTTTTTTGCACGATTAAATCTGTGGTAAAAATGCTTCAAGATTTTTGAACATTTGTGAAGATTTGCGTTTCTTGGAATTGGAATCCATAATTTTTTTTTTTACTATCAACATTTAAGCTTCTAAATGTCAAGAGTTCTTTTTTCCTTCTCTTCATTATGCGGCTATGAGCTGTCAATAAGATTTTAATAATTTTTTTCTGACAAACTCTCATTGCTAATCCCATAAGTATTGAAACTTTTACACATGTTCCATACATGAATGACCACAGAAATTAACATTAACCGCAGCAACAAACAAAAAAGTCATGAAATTGTACACTGATTACTGTGATTGTGAGTATGTACTTTATTATGTACTCTGCTGGGGGATGGTCAATTGTCAATTCCCATGCAGTGCATACATATTATTACATATATGTAAATGTGTCCATAAAATGTGTTTACCTAGGTACTTTCTATTTTACAGTTTTTCCCTTGTCTTTATTTATACAAATTGCAAATCTAATGCATTATTATGCAGTCAGCCACGAGTTTTTCTTGTTCAACTGTCACTTCCGCTTTATTTATATGCTCGTTCTGGAATCAGCTCATAATTTCCCATTAGAGGACTAATATGTCCATCAATATTAGAATTAGTATTAGACATTTGAGACGGTGGACGAGTACATATTTATTATTTACATATGTCAACTGTATATCTTCTTACCATCATTCAAGTTGATTTGCTATGCAATGTTTGAATGTCATTGTGATTGTAGTTACATTATTTGGGTGTAAAATAATAACTGTCCACTATTTCTATCTTTCTGAATTGAAGATGCAAATTGAGGTCCTCAATAAAGTTTCCACGTCTAAAATATCAAATATCGCACAATCCTACATGGACAAATGTACATATATGAAAATAAATATGGATATGTTGGCAGGTAATCAAAACTTTTGTTCTTAATCGGTTCCGGACATTTTTACTCTCTTCACAAGTCTCGCTAGTTAGTAATTAGAGGGATGATTAAACAATTAAACAATTTGAAATAACATCTTTTCCCATTCCAATTTCAACTCAAGTTTAAGAAAAAAATTTCACATGGTTTTTTCTGGTACATCTGTCGTTGAGCGGCTACAGTGTTTTTCATGCACGTAAATGGTACGTAAAAGTTGATAAGTATCTGTACTCGTATATGCAAAAAAAGAAGACAGACGGAATTTCATTGCCGTTCACTTTTTCTTGTTATTCAATAAAAATAGAGTCGTTAATGTAAATCAAGTTGTATATGCTGTTGTCAAGAATGGATACACGAATTACAATATATAATTGACTAAAAGTTGTGTGTAGTTTGAGAGCGTTGTAAATTGTCATCTGTCATACATAAAGAATAAGAAATCTCTTGTTCAAATTGGAATCTGTGTAAATGTCGACCTTTATGAATTTTATGTGATTCTTTGTCGCCTTCTTCACAGTCGATTGACTCTCATCCATTGAAAATTGAAAATGCTTACCTATATACTCATAATAATAATAAAATATCTGATTTTCCTTTTGTTTTCTATATAGACAAGTTAATCAAGCCAAACAGTTTGCAATCAGTTTTATTTACCAACTTAAATACTGTAGAAATGATTATTGCACTTTGTATACATAGAACATTTCCAAGAATAATTCATGTTACTTCATTTCGTATATCCTCAAAGAAACGAAATTAGATCAATCTTCAAAGTTATGTAAAATCGGGGTTGTTAAGGTTGCTCAAAGGAAATGCCCTCATCAGTTGGCTCTTGAATGCTGCTACTGAGGGAATACGAAGTGGGCGTTTTACCATTTTTTGAAGAAGAAGGAGAAGAAGAAACCTTTGGAGGACCAAGAGTAGCAGTTGCAGTAGTGGTTCGAGTAGTCGGAGAAGCACTAAAAATTCTCCTATGATTTAAATATTCTTGTGAGGCACTCAGTAATTTGTCCAGGAGGAATTGTTCAACTTCATTCCGAGAATTGTCACAGACCACATTTGGCTGGGAAACCAAAGATAGACGAGGCGGACTATTGCCTAATGGCTGTCCCGGTATAAAATAAGGAGTTCCATATTCAATTTGAAGAGGGTCTTCTTACTCCTCTTGTAGTTTTAATTGGAATATCTGATGGCAATGAATGGGCAGAGGAGGAGAAGGAGAGTGTCAGGAGAGTACACAAACTCATCTGGAAATCAAAATCAAAATTAGACTCAGACCTACGTATACATAACGATAAATTTATTTAGAGTCCCACAGAGTGCAAAGTAAAAAAAAGTACAAATAATATCTCACAACAAACGGGAGCATCCTGTGCTTTGTTTTGTATTTTATATCACACACTTTGAAAATAATTATAGAAAGATATTTTTTGGCGATTCTCAATTAGAAAAGATGGCAGTTTTACATATTCCTATGTAAACACAAGACGCAAGAGAACAAAGAATTTTACTCTCGATCTTCGCTCTCAAAGGATATTACTCGAGAAACCATCCATCTAAAAGGTTTTTATAGTCCCAAATATCTTAATTTATTCGTATAATTTGAATTCCGAAGAGAAAAAAAAAAAAAGGATTGTCTGGGAAATAAAAATGACAGTTGGATGGAGACCTCACTAATTTTCATTTTAATTAATAAAACTAATGATTAATTTCCGCATGCTGTGATGCACATATCAACATTTAATTAATATAGTTGGAGAATTAAATATTCATATAATGCAGATTTTTGTTTTTGTTACACACACGGACAGATACATAATTGAAAAGGCAAAAGGAAGTAAGAAGAAGCGATAAAAAAGCTTCCGTTGGAAATTGCAAGCTAAAAACTAGATTTGTGTTGATGGATTTCACGTAAAAACGTGCAATGTGGAAATGAAATGTAAAGAGCAAAAGGACACGTTTTTCTATACATATTGAAGGAAATTAAGATTAAGATTAAGAAATGCCAAAGGGGGATGAAAAATGATGATGATGTAACGTTATTATTATCATTCAACTTCTGTACTATGATCTACTCTTGTAACTGAAATGGAGTATCTGTATGCAGATCATCATGTCACTGTGGAAAATATGTATATTTTCCACAGTGACGTGATGATCTTCATGTAAAATTCGTTTCGTCTCGTTTTCTTTCAACATTATAAAGAAGCCACGGTCATACGTGTGTGTGTGGCTTTAACATATCATATCAGTACAGAGAAGATTAATCGAATCCCTAATCGACTTGTGCTGAGGTGCTTGTTGTTTTTCTTCACCTTCACAGAATAATTGGAGTACTTAATGTAATTTTGAGATTTACTTTCGATTCATCTGCGTTGGGTCATGAGAAGCGATTAATTGTCAAGTTTCAATTATCTAGAAGCAATTCTTCATTCTTTCTAATTTGTAACGCTAAATACCAATGCATGTCGTATCGATACACATTATGTTAATTTTTTTTGATCTCAACCACAGAAAGTCTTGAAAATTATATATGTGCAGTGATTTATGAGATATCAGCCGAAACGCGAAGAAAAAATTCTTCGAAATTTATGATATGATTTCATTGCTTGAGAATAAATTGTAAACTTTTGCTTATTCTATTGCTGCACATACTTATATTTTATTCATTTGAGAAGGCAGTCGTCTATACAGACGAACGAATACAAAAATGGGTAAAGATTCTATATCTTAGCCCAATGCACACATTTTTTCTGAATAAATAAATAAAGGCACTAATCAAATTACATAGTTACAAGACGTTATATGAATTATTTGGCACAAAAAGTATACAATGTATTACGTCGAAAATCCCCAGCTTAAAATCCGACTAAATGACTTAAAAAACACAAGTTTGCTAAGAAAAAAGGTATTTCCACCCATTAAATTACCATTCGGTTTTTGGAAATAAATAAATAAATTTTCCAAGATTCGAACTCCAAACAATCCAAAGTTATATACTGATTTACATGTACAGAACTAATATGCTCCAGTAAGGGGAAGCAAGGCGAGATCAGGAGCTGCGTATCTTTCTTGTTGTGGAGCAAACTGACGAGATGGTAAACCATAAGAATTGTCTGGTTTGGCTGGAGGAGGAGCTGGGGCTCCATAGTTGTCACTTGGATGTGCTTGAGGGAGACCGTAAGTACTTCCGGGAGTTGCTGGAGCGGAAGTAGATGGTGGAGGAAGGCCATAGTTGTTGTTTGGATTTAATGTTGGAGCGCTGTCATAACCACCTGGACGTTGAGTTGAATAACCGCCTGAGCTTTGAGTCGGGTATTCACCGGCTGGACCATCAGTAGGAGATGAAGTTGCAGCAGTTGATGGTGGGCCATATTCATTCTTTGGTGGACCATACTCATTTTCTGGACGACTCACAGGAGTTGAGTACCCACCAGAAGCTGGACCGTAAGTAGGAGATGGAGTTGCTGCAGTTGATGGTGGCCCATATTCATTCTTCGGTGGACCATATTCGTTTTGTGGACGACTCACAGGACGACTACTTGGATAACCCCCTGATTGACTTCCGCTGCTTGGGTAACCCCCTGATTGACTTCCGCTGCTTGGATAACCTCCAGGTGGATTTCCGGCGGGTGGACCATAAGTTGATGCTGGAAGTGGAGCGGAAGTAGATGGAGGAGGGCCGTAATTGTTGTTTGGATTTGCTGCTGGTGAGTCATAACCACCTCGTCGTTGAGTAGGTGTTGCGTAACCACCGCTGTCACCTCCAGAATATCCGCCAGAGACCGGACCATAAGAAGCGGAAGGAGTTGCTACGGTGGTCGTTGTCGTCGTCGTCGTCGTGGGGGGGGCATATTCCGTATTGGGTGGGCCGTAATTACTTCCAGGAGCATTCCCATTGTTGTTATTATTGTTATTCGAGTAGCCACCAGATTGACTCGGGCCATTTTGATAACCTCCTGGAGATGAACGGGATGGAGGAAGAACTGGGACTTCATAGCCTGGATTCACTGCTGGAGGTGCACCATAACTATCGGATGATGATGGAGGGGAACCGATAGGTGGGAAATTGGATCCTCCATTATAGCCACGGTAATTTGGGCCCAAGTCTACGTTTCTGTAACCTCCACTTGGAGCTTCAGCTCTGCACACGACCAAAATAGTCACTAAAACAATCTACAAAAAGGAAACAAAAACCACAGGAGAATAAATAAAAAGTAATGAGGATTCAATGCGCTGAATTTTGAATTACCGGGTATCAAGTTTTTGAAAAGATGACAAAAGGATATATATACTTTTATTTTATTGGTATAAACTTACGAATAATTTCATGATTGAGCGAATAATCAGCGATTGCTGTGGTTGTTGTTTCGAGAGGAGCGAGGAAATGAATTGAGCGAAGAATATGAAAGAACTGATGAGTCTACTGGTCACCCATGTGTGCTTTTATACCACATGTATTGAGAGAGAGAAAATGGAAACTTTTTGAGGAAATTTTGTGTGGATTTCCATGAGAAACTGAGTAAATAGTCATTTGATCTTCTGCGTGAAGGATGACGAAGGCATTAATGATTAAAGGAAGATTGTCAATAAGTATTTATTTTAAAGTACATGCTCTTGACATTCGATTCGCACTCAAGAGTGACTTCCCAGTTGGAAACTATCCGTATATACATTTTTATTCCCTAGCAATGTACAAATTTACATATTATATTTTATCTTCAAGTTATTGACTGACTATAGGCATTGGAATGCACTAACATGGAAGTTGACGGAAGCTCTCAGCTCTATCCCTGTACAAAACATAATTAGGTCATAATGAGATGACAAAATAGACAGGGACAAAAGGAAAAGACAGAGTTAGTTCGTTACAAGTCAGAAATGATACCGTCCTCATAGAAAATTTGAATGAATCAATAGTATATACACATATGCATATTGAAGAAAAACGAGTTTCCTCTCGTCAAAGGTTACAATTGTTTTGAGTGGATTCAATCAAGGTTGGAAAGTGACAAATTCGACTTGAATGCACTTCACGTGCGTAATATTCACAATTGGATAATTATTTTCATTTATGGTTTCTTCTACCAAATTCGTGTTTCTGTCTAAATTTTGTGTTTTTTTTGTTTTCAAAAAATATAATGAGAATATTTTGACAACTATTGAACACCTTTTGACAGATTCATGTCCACAAATACGTAAAAAGTACAGCTACAGAATATGCTTTGACAAATGCTTAAATCTGTGTACTTTGCATTTACGATATAATGGGAAAAGTCAGTAGTATTCAGTTTTATAATTACGACTCTTTTAATTATTCAACTCGTGTACTGTTTTTAATAAAACTACCCAATTTGTACATATTCCCCCAAGAATGGTTTGAATTGGGGAAATGGTGAGTTTGTGATGAAAAGGAGTCACCTTTATATTTAAATGTTTTACAAGAATTCGTTTGATTTCCCTCAAAATTTCACAGCAATGCGGCGAGTCCTTTGAATGTTTTGCGTCATTTCAATGAAAACGACAAGATAAAAACAGACAAAAACAAGAATGTCTGTCTACAGAGGTGTGTGTGGAGGAGCAGATCCAAATTAACATAATTTGATTTGACATGATACGATTGACCATTACAGTTAAAAATTTGCACATGGCAGGGTTATGTCCATGTGAAAAATGCATGTTTTTGTTTTGTCTTGTCTTGTCTGTAGACCAGAAATCAGTGGAAACTTGTGCCTTCATTGCAATACATAATCCGATTCCAAATCTAGCACAATTTCCACTTAAATTTTCAATGTCAATGGGGAATTTACTACAGTTTACTACATTGCAGTCTTTATTGAACGTTTATGATTCATTTTATTGTTTTTATTTTTATTTTTGTACTGGAAAGGTGAGGGACAGTGAGCGGGGTAGAGGTATACCTACTTGTAATAAGGAAAAGGACATGCAGTCTAAATACAGAGATGCATGAAAAAAGTATTTCAACGTTTGTTTGTGAGAGATGAAGAAAAAAAAATCTGAGCATTCGCACTGGCAAATCTCATAATAATAATAATTATTATTACTATAACAAAAACACCCACATTACATGTACAGATAGTAAACTACCTACATGCATTTGGCTGCACAACACACTAGGCAATACGCAGTGGTATACTATGTGTACTACACACACACGCACACACAAAGTTGGGAATAGAACAGAAAAAACAATGTGCTACTGTCAGATTAAAAAATGTGTACGGTTTCTCTCTCCTTCGTAGCTCCTCCCACCCTATGTTTTTGAAATGGACAAGGATTCCTAAATCTATCCTTGGAGGCTTCTACTTTATTTAATCCGACAGTAAGTAATCTGTTTCATCTTTCTTTACGCTCGCATAACTCTCACAAGTTTCGAGGAGTCAACTTGTTCACTCCACTCCACCATGCACTAACATTAAGCTACAAAATCCTTAAACCAGCAAACAGATTGCAAAAGAAAATTGAGTCGTTTTGTTTTGTTGATTTGCAAATTAGAACTTATACATATCTACTCTCAACTTATTTTGACCAGCTGTTAGTTTCGAAAATGACAGATATTTGTCAAAGGAATGTCCACATACGATACATTTCCCTTTCAGTCAAAAATTACCATTTTCGTTTCACCCTAAATAATAACTTACCTATTATTAGTCTGCGAAGTAAAATAGCCCAGAGGTGAATAACTGCTATTTACTATAAATACCGGATTTTACGCCGAAAGGGGTAAAATGTGTCAACACTATACAGAAATATGGATATGGATATTTTATATGTATTGAGGGTGGGTTGACAATGACACAATGAGGAATGAAGGGAAATGAAATGAAGACATTTGACTGAAAGTAAAATAATGACAATGACAAACGTACATCGCAAGGTAAAAAAAATGACTGTTAATTTCCCGTACAGTCAGAGTGAGTGGGTATTTTTTGTTTGTCCCAAAAATTAAGAAGGAAAAGTGTGTACACAGTAGTACAAACGTATACACTCGAACTTTATGTATAATTTCATATAACACTATACATGAGTTACTGGCAAGAGAATTTCCTTACACTTATGTAAGAGCATTGGCCCAAACGAAGGACTAAACGAACCATAAATCCTCAACAATCTCCCATCCCCAACGAACACACTCACAAACTCACAAAATTCTCGGACTCGGCTCCCGTTGTCTCTCAACTTGTGATCTTGAGTTTCATACAGAAATCGTCACGGCCAACACTATCAAAAACCACATCAAATCGGCTGCTGCTGATGTTTCAATATATTTTTTCATTCCTCCACGAAACGACTCCCTCCAGTTTTAGTGAGATGGCCAGTTCAAATTCGCAAAATAATTATTCAAATTCCCACTACAATTTCACAAAATACACATTCGAGTCGTTAATTCCAATACAAATTTCGGACTTAACTCTATTCAATTACTATATCCTTCTCGTTACCCTTTGGTTTTGTGGGATCCTCTCCCCACCCAAATTACCATTACACTTTTTGAAGCCAGTGAGTGAGTCCCTTATCCTGAATTCCACACTCGTTATTTGTCTCCCCGTCATTATATTTCTCAATTCCCTCGTTTCCATCGCCCGACTCTTCATCCGACTTCATTTCAAATGGATTCATCATGGTCGATTCCTCCTCATGAAGAGTTCAGACGCATTTTGGGCGATTGAAGAGTACGCTCAATCTTGTAATTTCAATTGTGTGTATGTTGTGGAAGGGGACTGTAATCTCCGAAATATCCGTCTCAAATTCCAGAAATTAGTTGACAATCCAAAATATGAGCGGATGCGGAGGATCGTTGTCAAGAAATTTGGATTTCGTTGTTGGGAACGGATAGAGAAATTTAATATTGGGAAACATGTCAAATATTTGTGTAAGACCAAATTGAGTGAGAGTCAAGTGTTTGAGCAGATTCAACAGTTTCAGGATGAGATTTTCGAGCAGGACAAACCACCTTGGGAGGCTCTCGTCGTTCCAAAATATTATTACGACGACGAATCACATGAGGGAACAATTGACTCGAAAAATCCCGGGAAATATTACGCATTGGGTAAATTTTTCATTCATTCATTTAATTACAATGTATACGAATTTTCTGTATTTGTATCTGTACTTTCAATAATAATATCGTATGTGTTCATCAATTCACTGAATTTTTTCTGCATGTAGTGTTTCGAATGCATCATGCTCTAATGGATGGAATTAGTGCGGGTCAAGCAATTCGGAATGAAATTGCGGATGGAGAAGTCAAATTGTCAGTGGACCCTTGTGCAAAATTGAATTTTACTCTCACAGAGATATTTGGAAGTTACCTACTTTTAGCGTGTACTGGTGTGAGGACTTTGATTAAATCATTGACCTTGAATGAGTCCAATTGTTTCCATACAAGGAAGACATTGACGGGCCCTAAAAGACTTGGATGGTCTCGAAGAATCAGTTTGAATGCACTCAAAGAACTCAAGGACAAAACAAAGACGACAACCACAGCAGTTCTGCTCAGTTCCTTTGCATCCGCTCTGAAGAATCTGGCAGAGAAACGAGGCTTGGTTTTACCTCCTATGATTCATGCTGGACCCACAGTTGCCATGTATAAATTTTAATCCTCTGAAGAATTTTCCTGGCTAACTTTTGAATACATATACATGAAGACATGAACGTTGAACTGTTGTTTTTTTTACTTTGTATATAGGTTACCATATCCAGATACTGGGCCACAGAATAGATTCATCCTCGCTCATCTCCCGATTTATACTGCAGGGAAGAATCGACTCTACAGACTTCAACAAGTCCACAAATCCGCAAGGAATCTCTCAAAATCCTCAGAGTTGATGATGAATAAGGCCATGCTATGGTTGGTTGGACGGTGGCCCATTGTCGTCATGAATGTTTTTATGAGATTCGTTCACGCCTCCGTCCTCGTGTCAAATGTCCCAGGTGAGCACAACGTTTAGTTATTATAAATGCACCGGAAACTGACAACAACTGCCATGCCAGTGTATAAGTATGTATATAAATAATGGGATTTGTTGTAATGGTATACATGTCCAGGTTTCCAGGAAGAAACGTTTTTATTTGGTGGTCGACTTGTGGATGCTGTTGGTTGGACACCACTAAAAGGAACAACAGGTCAGTTTTTCTGCTTATTTTCCTATACTTATTGTTAGTGGAACTCCAAATTTAATCATATAAATCGTTCTTCTGTTCTGTCTGCATATATAGGTATTGGGATGTGCTTATTTAGCTACGCTGGGAAAGTGAGAGCAGCCATAGTGGGAGACAAAGTCTCACTCCCCAACAAATCCGATGTCAAAGATTTAATCAAAGAATTTGAAATCGAAATTGAGAATCTATCTAAGGATGTTGGATCTCCGTCTTGTTTTGCATGCTAAATCCATCCACTTTTTTTATATACTTTTTGTAAATTACTATACAAAATACGTGTAGACACCTCACACAAATTGTCTCGAAACTCTGTGCTTTCCACCCATGTAAATACATGTAAAGATAAAAATCTAAAATTCATGTAAGTAATTTCGTCGTTTTAATTTTTAGTTTAAAGTATTTTGTTTATTTAAATTCAAAAAAATTCTTTGATATTTCAACAACTAGAACTATACGAAATAAATATTTTGTGATGTACATTGTAAGTACTTTGTGGTAATATTTTTTGCACCTTTAAAGGAGAATATAATAGCTGTAAAAAAAAACATTCTATACACATTAGAAAAAGAAAAAAACAGCCACAATGTCCAGTATATGACAGTCAATATAATATATGATATGGAATATATCAAGCTCCAGAAACACATATCCGAGATGCTGACAATTGTCAAGCTCAAGAGTGTCAAACAAAATACCTTTGCATAAATATATGAATTCAGAACTCATATTCAAATTCAGTTCACTGTGCGAGCTCAAAGAAGCGATTCCTTCCAAATCCATACATGTGTGAGTCTTATTTTTATTTGACGTCTTCAAAAACAAAAATCCTTAAATTAAATATTTAAATATATAAAGTCCAAAACGAAACAGTCATAAATATGTATAAAAAGGAAACGCAAACGTTTCAGCCATTAAATAAATAACAATCACTGTGATGGGCCACAGAGGTTGTATAAAGCGAATCACAAATTTGTACGCGTGAGTAAGTACATGAGGTTGCTAGGATTCACTAGCACACAGATAGAAGTATACAAAAGAATATGTATAGGTAAGTAAATCAGTAAATGTAAAAAGTATGAAGCAAGTGAACGTCAATAACAAAAAAAAAAGTATTTGATTGAGTTTGAGGCAAGTCGTTTTTTTGTCAACATTATGACTGATTATTAGTCAAAATTTTATTACTATGAAAAGGATTTTGATTTTGAGATAATGGTTGTTCATTGTCCATATTTTCATTCTCACTGGAGCTCCGTTGATTGGGAGTTGGTGATCTACTATTAATTGAGGAAATGCCACTATCATTCTTTTGTCTCGTACTATTATTCCTCACTGTCTTATTAATATAAACAACTCCTCTGGTAGTATTAGCATCTTCCTTTTCATTACAGTCCTGACTGTTACTGTCACAAAAGGGATTTACAGTCTCTGAAGAAAAAATAAGATTATTTGGCACATAGTGCATATTTGAGATCCCGTGAATTCCTTCTAAAAACAATTTGGAAATGGGTTTTGAGGAGTTATTGGAATTTTTAAAGTCTTCTGGGTAGAAAGCATCATCAGATATTTGATGTTGATATTCATGATTATTTTCTATAGTTGAACCATCCGAGATTTTGGGGGGATCAAAATACAAATATTGATTATTATCAATACCACTTCCTCCTCTGGACAACTTTGAATCCACATTATATACAATACTATCATTATTATTTGCTGGCTCCAGTGGATTCTCTTTGGTAGGGGGGGATGAGTTCATGAATACATAGCCGGCATTATTAGCCAATGGTTGAACTTTCTGACCATCTTCATCTAAATTCTCATAATTTGTAATGATTTTGGGTTGATTGGGAAGTAAATAGTCTGGACTGAGTGGATCCTCAGGGATGACATTTACATATGCTCGAGTCTCTTCGGTCGTCCCTTCTTCACACACTAAATCCGCACCACTCATTTGAAGTAAATAATCTTCTCTTCCTTCCATCCAATCCCGATTCATCCGACTGTAATTCTCATTCAAATCAATGTAGTGTTCTCGAAGACCAGACTCAATCAAATCCCCGAGACGGTCCACAAGTGACGGGAATGTTGGTCGTTCAGTGGGTTTCAAATTCCAACAATCTCTCATCAGGTTATACATTGAGGATGGAGCCAAAGGTGGTCGCTCCATTCGATAGCCATCATTGAGCATCGTGTAAAATTTCTGATCCGCTTCCATACCTATATATACACAACAAATACGGAATTAGCTTTTAGTATTTTAGTATTTAATATTTACTAGATTGATTTACTTGGTAAATAATCTTAATTTCTTAACGTATACCAGGATAAGGAGTTTTCCCAAGCGAAAACAGTTCCCATAAAACCACGCCATAGCTCCACACATCAGACTGGGCTGAAAAAACTCCATAGTAAATTGATTCGATAGCCATCCATTTGACTGGCAGTAAAACTCCCTGCAAAATATTACAATTATTACACGAATCCAAAAAAAAAAAACGCGACAACATAGCAAAATAATAATCGAATGATGGGTGAAAATTTTTCCCTGAAATTACCTCGCTTTTCTTTTTGTACTTGTAATCTTGATAGAGTTCCTTCGCGAGGCCGAAATCACAGATCTTTACAACATTGTTATCGGCTAGCAAAACTGAAAATTACACACAAAAGTAAGAAATTATACAAATGGTGACAGAAGGAGGATTAACAAAAAGGAGGAATTAATTGCATCATATTGTTTTTGCTTACTATTCCGCGCCGCCAAGTCTCCATGTAGAACCTGTAAATGATCAATAAAAGTTGAAATGTTTTTAAATCTATATGTACAAAATATAAAAAATCATTTGCAAAAAAGTGATCGAGAGGAACGAGAGAGAGAGAGAGAGAGAGAGAGAGAGAGAGAGAGAGAGAGAGAGAGAGCGAGAGAGACGCACTTTTCTACTGGAAAGGTATTCCATCCCGCGTGCAATTTGAAAAGACCAACAAAGGACATCAGTCGTGGTGATGGGTTGAACATCTCTTTGTTGATAATCTCCCAAGTAGTGGCCATCCCAATTGGCACTGGATGCGGAGCCTCGTCGTCCATCCGTACCAACGATGGAATTGGACACGTAGCTCATATCCGTACACATACTTTGAACATTTCCACCAGTATAATCATCACTTGGATTGTAGCTGACCGGAGGAGGACCCACGACTCTATTTCCTGGACAAGAAGAAGCCGTTGTTTTCTCCGGGATTTCCTCCAATACCAAATAGCCATTACCACTCGGACGACTATTTCTACTTTCAAAAGTCAAAGACGCATAATTGAGTCTATCACTTGAATATCTAATCATTTCAAAAGTAATCACATTATTTTTTTTTTTTTTGTAGCAATTTTTTGTTTTTGACGGAAAGCAAAGGGAACCGTATAAGTTTTAGCCCGAGAAGAAGACACGCAGTATAGAAGGTACACGAATTTTGTACATATTATGTTAAAGTGTATTAGTAGAGATCCCACACCAATTCCAATAATGAGGCAGCCATAAAAAATAATAAAAATTCAGTTATTTTAGCATACTTTCTCCAACCCATCGCAAACTCAAACTGAGATTAATTCTGCTCTAACTACTAACTATACGCTAAAATTCTAAAACGTCATGCCATTCCATTATCTTTTTGACAGGATGAGGTGCTAAAAATGTACTTTTTGTTAGTTTTTACTTTAGCAAACTATTTGACTATGAATATGCAGTCGTCCATATACATAAAGTTATAGGAAATCATAAGCAGACTATGACTACATTTTTCCAACCAATTAATATTCAGCATGCTTGTAAATTCACAAGCTTTAAATTTCAAAGTACATGTTTTAAGTTGCATAAGATTAAAATAAACTACAAAACTTTCTCCATTATTGTAAAACTAGCAAGAATGTTTTGCATTCAAGGTTAATGCCGTAAATCCTATAAATAACTTGAATTTAAATAAATAATACATAAAAGTATGGGTTGTCGCAAATATTTCAAAACATTACTTTGTCATGGAAGAGGGGCAGAAAAGATCTTGTGGGTAACTGATTGTGGCGTCTACAAGTCCTGTGATTGGATCCAATTGGTCAACAAAATCATTTTTGTGACGGTGTAAGTAGCTGAGTAAACTTCCGTATTTGCAGTACTCAACAATCACCAAAAGTTCACCTAGATTCAAATAATTTGACGGAATTTCATTTCATTAAATCAACACACATACAGTAGTATAAAAAAGTAACTACAGGTACACGCATGGAAAATGTACAGTCTATTACCTTTTTTGGCCAAATCTTTTGTGCATGCACCAAGTAAGTTGACAACATTGACATGTCGCCCTAGATGAACCATGATTTTCAATTCAGATACTAGAGCATTTATATGACTTTCATTAGCATGAGGCTTGACCATTTTCACAGCTACTGTGGTTGTCGACTGCGCATCGACAATACCAAAAGCATCTGCTTTGACGACCCGTCCGAAAGCTCCAGATCCAAGTTGCATCCCTTCACACACAAAATATATACAACAAATTAATAAACAAGTAGAGAAACTTTCAATTTTCAATTTTCAATGAGAACACAATGACATAATATATGAAGAAGAGGGAAAGTTTTACCGAGTTTAAGATTTTCTTTAGGGAATTCCCAGGTGTCGTAGTACGGAAGTAAATTAACTTGGTCATGAACTGGCAGGTCTGGATTGATATTTGCCGTATCTCCAGTTTTAAATTCTCGACTACGCTTCTCAATCATCAATATCCGATGTTTCTATACGCATAAGTATATACAGTAAACAGTTAAACTGTCAGCATGCTAACAAAAGAAAGTACTTTTGCCATGTATAATATAAATATAACTGTAAGCTTACTCTCTGTTTTATATGTTTCACACCAAGGACCACACATAGGATAAAAATACATAACAATAAAAGGCCGCAAATAGAGATCCAAACCCATGAGAGAATCGAACGCTCTTCAAT
The DNA here is from genome assembly GCA_034699125.1 of Gisinianus flammeolus. Lineage (NCBI taxonomy): Eukaryota > Metazoa > Arthropoda > Collembola > Symphypleona > Katiannidae > Gisinianus > Gisinianus flammeolus. Next base: position 94,185 of record JAIUND010000133.1, on the reverse strand, counting down.
CTCAATGTTTACAAATCTCTCAGAGATTCCCTTTTCATTCTCCGCCTGAAACACACAGTCAATGACAAAACAGCGTCAATTTTGTATTTGAAATGCAGAGAAATTAATTTTGCTTATCTACGTACATACTCAGTTTGTTTGTAGCTATACGAATTACCTCACAAACATATTTTCCCCGATACTCTGGAATGGAACGTAAATCCAAATATGACGAACTGCCTGTCACTCTCAAACGTTTTCTCAAAGATTCTGGCCATTTTTCGGATGGCTCACCATCCTATTTAATAAAATGTGATTAGCACATTTAAAAACGTGAAATGCTCAAAAGTCTCATTTTTGTATAGCGTGTGTCTCACTTTTAACCATCGGATGGTTGGTGTTGGGACTCCTGTTGCCTCACAATATAGCTTACGTATTTCTTCCCCTGGTCGAACCCGAATCTCAGTATCGTTAAGTGTGGTATTAATAAATGATGGTAATGTGAGCTCTGTAATTTCAAGCAGATAGAAATAAACCGGGTATAAAACACAACTATTGCTCATTCATGTAATTGTAATTATTATTATTAATTTTATTATACATAGTATAATGCTTACTCTGCACTTTGACATGAACAATGGCGGACTCTTCTAATGTTTTGTTCATTTTGTTCTTTCGTGTGGCGAAGCAGACATATTCTCCATTTGCATTTTCATCAATATTCTTGATGGATAAAAAACTTTTGTAAGACCATTTAGTTTCGTTGTTGAAAACAGATACCCCTTTCGTACAAAAGAAACACATAAAAAATTAAAATCTTTAAAATAGAAAAAGTGTAATATATAATCAAGCATTTTAGTAGCATGCATTATTTACCATTATTTTCCACATTGGGTTGATAACACTCCAATGCAGAATCATTTAGCTTTTTACACCATCTTAGTCCTTGGTTAAAATCAGTACTTGCTACAGCGCATTGGTATATGGTAGTTCGCTTTTCAATCGGCTCATCATCTCCACTTATACTGAAACCGCGTTGGGAAACATCCTGGAAATCTGCAATAGTTTGGTATTTGAATGATTTTTTTATATCAAGACAAACGAAATTGGTTTTTTTTGCAAGTATAATGATTTCTAAGTAAAAGCCATGATTACCGATAATTTTAACTTTCAACTCGACAGCTTCCTCTTTGGTGGAAACGCTGTTATTGGCTTCGCAGATGATATAACCATGTTTAATGGTCTTGAGAACTAAACTTGAACTTGTCCCTCGTACTAATTCTGTCTCATAATGTGAGTCACTGGTTGCCTGAACAAAGAAAGACAACGTTTTGTCGTCAATAATATAATGAGCATTTAACAAATGCCTTAAGTGCAATAATCATAGAATTTTTAAGAATTGACTACATATATTACCGAGAGTCGACGAGATTTTGAGCAGTGCTCTTCATCATTCAGGAAATCACATTCCTCGAATTTCCACATAATTGTTGGATACGGGAAACCAGTGGCATTACAGAGAAAAGTAAATTTCTCATTGAATGTATAAAATTGACCACCCACTCCAGCAGGTGAAGATAATTCTGGTATTGGTTCGGCTGGACATAAAATAATCATAATTAAATTCACATTAAAAAGGTCGTTGTTAATTCTTATTGTGTGAAATGTGTGAATGTTATCGTAATGAATAAGGATTGTTACCATGAACAGTCACATGTAATGGTAAAGTGAAAGAATTGGTAATATTCTTTATCTGTTGGTTCAACACAAAGTAATAATCCCCAGTGTCACTCAATTGAGAGTCCATAATTTTCAAAACAATCTCTTCATTAAATTTCTTGACAGTGATTTTGTATTTTTCTGGATTGTTTAGAGTTCGATTGTAGCGATCACGCCAAAAATATTCTTTGATGTGAGGAAAGGATTTTATGAACACGACCCATTGGGCCACATTCCCACTTTTGTTGACTTCTATCTCTCTGCTTTGTGTTTCCACATTCAGAAATTGTTCATCTTCGCCTGGAATATGAAGGAATTTGAATCGTAGAATTAAAAATACATAACTATAATGTAATTACTCATTACAAATTGAAATTGAAATGTAGAATATGTACTAATACAAAAAAAATTACCATAAACTTTCACGGAGTAGTTGACTGTCTTTTTAATCCCCGAAGAGACCACGGTGCAAAAGTAAACGTCTTCGTCACTCTTACTCGCATTCTTGACAGTCAACGTGACGGTGCAATTTTTAACTCCGAGGAACTCAGTAAGACAAAGTATCGATGTAGAAGATCTCGTCGCCTTCAAAGAAATAAAAATCAAAAGTATATTGTTATCAGTTGGTATTATTATATACTACTTAAATGATAGCTGTGCCAAAAAAAGCTTGTATAGAATTTCTATCATAAAATTCATACATCATTGATGACTTCAATCGGATCCGTCCATTTGATTTCAAATGGATTTGGCGTTTCATAGCTACATTTTAATGAGAACTTCCCTCCCACTTCTACGCCATTTGCCTGGCTGCCGTCAATTACCGGTTTTTCTGGCGATGGTGGTCCTAAAATAAGTGTATTAAATGCATTATGTCCACACACTGTTCACACGAATACAGATATATGACAATATAAACATGGGTGAACTGAATAGTTGCATGAACAGAATTGAAAATGAGGATTGGAGACAATGGACAAACACAAACGATCGGCACATGAATTCATGCACATTATACGATCGCATCGTGCTCTGTTTTCTCAAATTGTGGTTGAGTCCAATGAAAATGATAAGATAAAGACGGATTAGATTAGTCCGTTTCATATACATTAATAGAGTCTTTCATGCAAACTCATGCAAAAAATGCTAGAGTATACATGTTGCCTATATGGTAGTTTTACAGAAAACAAGGGGAAATATAGAAAAAGCACAAAATAGTGATTTGCTGTTAAAACATTAAATACCTTGCATATACAGATAGATAAGGAATTCTTGATGTTCTTTTCCTCTCGTTCCCTCACACGTATACAGCCCTTCATCTTGAACTGTGAGTGGACCAAGTGTGTACCCCTCATCTGGTTCATATTTTATTGTGGAATTGTTTGGAATCAATTCCTGCTGCGGAAGTCCCAATATCAAATGTAATATTCACATCAAATTTCATTAAATGCTAAGAAGCTGCATGTAAGCAATATTAGTGCAATATTATTTCAGAATATCAGAATTTGTATGACAATGACAAGTATTTTGTCATATCAGTATATTATGCTGGACATATTGATCAACAAATAAATGTATATTATGTTTAGCATGTAAAAACAAGGAAAATTGTGCATAGAGTGTTGATAGGATTTGAAAACAGATATTTACTACGTTAGAACTATATGTATACGATATTTTAACTGCTAATTTAAGTTTCAAACACATTACAGAAGCTAATACTACTTACAATTAGTACATGTGGGGTTTGTTTGATTGGGTGAAGAAATTAAACCCATTTGAGGCTCACTTTTACAAAACATGGACTTTTATCTGCGAAAATGATACTTCTACACGTGTGAGGATAGTAAGGAATAAATTCATGGTTATTGGACTCTGGATAAACAAAATGGATTGACGTGTATTAAGTTGAAAGGCACATATATAAAAGTCCAAGCATATACTTTGCATATATTTTGCATGCTACACAGATATATTGTACCAAGAAAACTAAATTTAGTAATTATTGAGGAAATAAAAAACCACAAGTGGTTGTATCATTTTGTGGTAGGTACATTTATTTACATATAAAATGAATGAAAGAGTTATATAGCATTTTCCATATGATGTATGAAATATCTGTGTGTTAGATTTTAGATTTTCTACACAAGCAGTAGGAAAGTGGTTTACTCTTTAATATCTACAGATAAAATAAAACACCAAACGCTTATTTAGTCGATAGGACATTGTTTAGAAATGCGAAAAGGAGGAATATATATTTAGAAAGTACAACATAAGGATAATATAATGAAATTGAGAAGCAAATCAATATTTGCCAAACAATTATAGCTCTTTGGAAATTTTGTCACTGCAACTGCAAAAAGCTTGTAAATTGATGAGATGAAATATAAAAGCTTACAAATTCCTTGAGAAGCCTAACTTTGACATTTGAACTGATGGGTCTGCATGGAACTAGAACGAAATTACCGAATACTCCATGAATGGACTCGTAGTCATCGTCAGTAAACCTCACCAGTAAACTGTGCGGATCTGGAAGCAAAATACTATTACTATTACTCCCCCATTTCTAATTTAAATTCAGTATAGTACACAAACTACAATCTGCATCATTTCAAGTTATAATTACAACATTCAACATACTAAACTACAATTCGAGAAATTCGTTCAAAATGCATAAAAATACAAAATCTTATTCGTATTTAATTGTATACTTTGACTTTCGCTGAAGTGTTATTGCATGAATATGAATAGATTAAATATCAACAGAGCAAAGTTTGTACATTATACTATAGACTACATTATACTATTGACTACTTGAATATTTTAGAGGAACTGACATCCAAGTCTATGTAGTAGTATATAGAAACACAAGATAAAGATAATTAGGTATTAAGGAATGTACGGAATTTTATCAAACAGCTCACTACAGAAAATGTAAAGTGTTCTTTGGAAATCCATCTATGTATAGTTTTGAAGTTCTATTTAGTCCTAGCTATTCATCACCCTCGATATTTTTATTCTAAGTATTACCTATGTGCAGATTGTATGTACGTCTGCATGCTTGTAGTTATATCATCATGTTTTCAGAAACAATAATGAGTAATGAGTAAACAAAAGATTTTAGTAAAAGGGAAATTACCTTGAACTTTCAATTTCACAGAGTCATTTGCGCTGGATACAGAAGAATCATTATAGTGACAAATATACGATCCTTCATTGTCTTCGGATATGTTGTAAATGGAAATATTGGACGTGTAAGGGAAATCAGCCGCAATATCATAAGTACTAATACTCTCGGACAAGTCCTATTTATAGAAAAAAACACACAAAAATGTTTCTTTATTGTAATTCATACGTGAGTACGGCTGTACTTTCAATATAGGTATTATTACCATGCATTTTTCAATTAAAAATCAAAAGCATCTACTCAGTATGTAATACAGACAGCCATTGTGTACACAAGACAACTGACATGGGTAATACGATACTTATTGAGTTATTATCCCTCCACATGGGTTTTCATATAGGTAAGCATATTAGAAATTCGGTGATTCGGTACTTGTGTTCTTTAATCAATTACTTTATTATAGTAAATAGACGTCCATAAAAAAGGTTTAATACAGAAAAGCTTTTCGAGTGTCTGCTCATGCCGAAAAAGGATAATCATTTCAGTGAAAAAGTTGACGTATCATTTGGTCCCCACAGAATACATAAGCGGAACTCTCTTTCTCTGCCACTCTTTTACTATTACAAATATGGAAATTATAAATGTGTGGATTGGTCTCACTTTTATTTCTCCTTGAATATCTCGGAAGATCCATCCAAGTTCATGGTCACCTTTACACACCAAAGTCCAGTTTGATCCCACGGTTTTCCCTTCCAAATTTCCGGTTGGAATAATGATATTAGGATCTCGAGTGGCAACGATAATTTGGAAAATACAACCTGTATACGTCCAAAATTAAAAGTAGGAATATAGTAGAGCATGTCAACAAACACAAACAAACGACAGAATACGAGTATAAAATATCATTTCATGTCTATGAGCTACGATTTGATTCGAGCCACACAAGTTTCAAAAGTACTAATTACATTTGATAATGCAATTTTAAGGAGCACTTCATTAAAACTATCATTTTATGCTTGAATTTCCTTCATTCAACTGTTTTGTTTTGTCATCTGCGACAGAGAGAGAGAGATAAACAAGTTGTTTGCATGACCGATTGTCAAATATCAAAAACTAACAACAAGTGTGCGTGTACGTATGTATTTTCATTTGTATATAGAATGTCAAAATTGTCAGTAGGATGTGAAAAATTGATTCGACAATATGTACATCTACCCAGTACTCATTGTCAGTGAAGTGGTGTCAAGTACTTCGAATATTAAAAAGGACTCGAGACTTAAAGTTCCATGTAGGCAAAGATTTCATATGGCCACTTTTATCTTTTGAAAAGCGGATGCAGTCTGACTTTAGAAATAGGGCAAAAATCTGTACAACACAATAGCATTCAGTATATTGAAGATATCGTATACATATATTCCAAAAACAAAACAAAGATATGAAGCTTGCACAGTCATCCTATTCATATCCAAGTATAAAAGCAAAACAAATTTTTGTTCCTGTATGCATTTATAAATTTACACATGACTCTCTCATGTAGTAATAATTATTAATAACTATTATGCATTGTATAAATACCTTCATGATGATAATAACACTGATGAACATTTAAAAAAAAATATATAATATGTATCTGGAAACGTACGTCATGTTTTTCACATTCAATCAATCATGTACAGTGTATATAGAATTTGCAATACAACGGAAACGTCAAGTCTCATTTCCTTAGTTCATTAAGTAAATAAATACTTTGCTATTTTTAGCATAAAAAAACCGAAACGGAAATGTTACAAGTTTAAAAAAAAAACTACATTGACTAATGTCCACTAAATTCCTCGTGGGAGTTAATTCTCATGTATTTATTTAATTGTAACCGAGCAAAAACAAGGAATGAAATGAAAAAAAGTTGAAAAAGCGTTTACATACCAAATAAACAAATAGTCAAAATCACTGAAATCCCTCCCATTTGATTTCTCACGAAGAAAAGCACTATAATGTACCTATACACTCACTGGAATTTTGTAAGATAAAATTACATGAAAAACTGATCACCCATTTTACAAACGAAATTCACACACACTTGTGATGACTAAAATTTAGTCGGAACACTATATGTTTACTAAATGAGAATTCTGAATTCAACACATTTGAAAGAAAGAGACGAAATCCAATTATACAAGTGAGATTTTATAATTTAGACAAATTATAGACGACACGCGACACCCTAAGCTGTGGATCCTCAGTATCCTTAGTAAAACTAATACTTTGGTTTTGAATTATGAGAATTTTCTCATTTCCAAAGCTATAAAATTCACAGGAATTCCGTAATGTCTGCCCATTTAGTATTGGAACGCGTAAAACCTAATTTGCCACAATTGCCTAATTTAATTTAAAATGGATTAAATATATATATGAGATAACAGGAATTGCTCCAGGCGTCCCAATATTTATATACAAACCAAAAGAAAACCCATATATTTTAATTATGTAGTGGAGGAATTAGTTAGATATAGTTGTTGTTTCAACTCCTTGAAAACACAGAATGATGGTTTGTGTGAAGTGTGAACCACTTCCTTCATCCTTTTTGGCTTTTGACTTTTTATCTCCTTCGCTCATGGCCGCAGCTCAATGGATTTGAATCGTCGTCGTGTTTCGTGTTGTATGTCCATCGTCAAGTCTAATGATGAAAACTTGTTGTTGGGTTTACTATACTACATAAGTACTATCCGTGCGTAATTCCCAACTAACTTTTTGCTCCCTCCCAAGGCTAAGCATAATTAACTCTAAATGCAAATAGTACTAAACTAACTATCTACACTTTTACAATGTTTGAATTGTCATGTCTCATAGTCTCATCCCCCCTCACTCTATTCTATACTGATCTTTACTTTTTAAATCGTATACTAATTAATGCATGTTTCTGAAAAAATTTCAGTTTTACAAGAAAATACAACCCTTCAAGTTCAGGCATTTTCCAAAAATTCCCCGTCAATGAGATTCCAATAATACATTTGGTCATTTGGCACAACTCGTTTTCAATACATTAAATACATAATTCTACGTATCACATCGCTGCCTTGCTTGAACAGGTTTAAAGTTCACGTTAACTCTATTTACATTTGTCCAACTGGTTGTGCGTTCTATGAGAAACCTCAAGAGTTACTTGGACAATTGCGCGTTTTTCCCCCGTCTGGTTTCAATCATTTCGACTTTGATATTATTTCCTCGAAGTGACATTTGAACTTTGGGAATTTTGTGGTACCTATACCTAGCTCCTAGCTCAATATATGTAAACAGCCGACATCATTCCAGAACTCATTTACACGGTAAGAAAGTCTAGTCATTACTGTGATACACGCTTTACTATATAATCAAATTTGTTTTGTACCGTACGTTGAGTAAATCCCCAAAGAAATTCTCTTGGAATTTTCAACAGTTTTTTTGTTTGTTAAAGTTTTAAGTCCGCAGGTTCCATTCAACGGTCATTTCTGTCGATTTCATCAAGAAAGAACAAATTTCAATCATGGCTTCTAAGGTCAGTTTAGAAAAAATATGTTTTTGATATAATATTACGTACATACTTTGTGATTACAATTTCTAAGATAAGCTTGTGAATGTCAAATTTGGTAAATAATGCTATAAGTTCTATAATAATTCATTATTCTTTATATGTAAGTATTTATTTTTGTAAAATTTATAGTATGAATATGAAGTGGAGATGACTTGTGGGGGTTGTAGTGGTGCTTTGAATCGGATTCTAGAGCGTCATCGAGGTGAGTAAACAAATTATTCAAATTAGATAACAGATACAATATTAATCGATATTTTATATACTTTTGTCACTCATATGATTCATGTGGTGACGGTGTGTTATTTTTAGATGCATTAAAAAATGACGAAAGCATGATTGACTTGTTGTTGTTATCAAGTGAAAGTGTGGATAATCAAATGATTTTTATTTTTATTTATATGTCATAGGAAAAGATATTGAAAATCATAATGTGGACTTGGAAACAAAAAAAGTATGGGTCGAGACTTCCAAATTAGATAAAGATGCTGTTCAAACCATCCTCGAAAAGTCCGGGAAAAAGGTGACATACATTGCAACACATCCTCTGTAATTATAATTCATCATAATCATTCTCATCACCAGCTAAATACCAAAAACAATGGAAGATTTCAAATTTTACAAACATACCTACATATATATACACTTAGTCTTACGTATTTTAACCGCAGGAAATTTCATTTCAAGGAAAACATCCTATTTTTTTGTCTGCAGTATGAATATAAATGTAAATGCTATACTCATTTAATATGCATTTTACAGTATAGCTTTTATCAGATTCTGATTAAAAATTTTGCAGCTAAAACTGATACAATCTTACATGGGGGTCTCTCTATAACAGATAGAGTACATTATTTATTTACAATGGGCTAAGGGCTTATATACCTGAAAATTTTTAGTTTTAATTTAACTGTTATCGTAATTTATTTTAGGCACTAAGTGCTAAGGTAGAAATATCGCTCTAAGACTTTTCAGTGAAATTAAAAATACTACTCGCCGATCAATTAATTACGAAATTGGTAAAGAGGGAGTCGGCAAATTTTCAATGTATCTTCCCCGTTGTCTAGTTGAACCATTTCTACGACAACTTATATTTGAATCCATAAAAGAGCAGCTATTATTATAGATTATAGATGCCGATAAATCAATGCTGAGGTTAAGGGTACAAAATCTAAATAGTATAATTACAATCGTTTCAATTAACTTCTTGTGTTTGTCTGTAATCAATGGTACAATGTCGTGTAGCTCAAAAACTGGCTCGTTACTATTAAAATCGTATCTGACTGACCAAAATGCTAAATGAAGGATACGTTTCTTGCCAATCCAAATATTTGATTATCAAGTTGACAATTTCAACAGTATAAATGATGAATGCATAATACGTGTTATGGGTATACCATCAGTTTTTTTAATAATTTGAATTTGGTCTACTATATTGTAATTAGGTCTGAAAAGAGTGAAATTTGAATTGTCTGATATTTTATTCCTAAGTTAACTAAACATTATTAAAGCGAACTGAATGCAAAAGACAATGAAAATAAAGGATTACAAGTATATTTTAAAAACATTTGAATATGTATTTCAGTGATAACATTTTCGTCGTCGGTAATCATTATGCATGAATTCTTTATAAGTAATGAAAAATCAATTGAATTTCCTGCACATGGGTAAGTAATGTAGGTGTACTGGCAAAAGTCTTTTTTTTATTTCGCAAAAAAACTTTGTCATTTCTCGAGTTTCACATCCAAATATTTTGTTTATATACACAATAACATTCACATGCATTCAACATTTCAACATAACATGCAAAGAATTTACAACGGTATTCTCTTCAGTGAACTCGAAGGAATATCATTGGGAACACTAACAAGAAGTTGCATTTCCTTAATGAGCTTAACATAAAGTAAAGCACTTTTTTTCTTTACTATATTTCTGGAAAATTGATTAAGAGTTATATCTGTATAGCACAAAAAAGGAGATTGATTTAAGTTTTTTTTATGATTTTAGCTAAAACTGCGGGTGACGTAATTAGTTAATAAAACTAGAGTATTATAAACAAACGGTAAATCCATCGAAAGCGGTAGGATTATACATATCGAATACACAATATACATATAGGACTTTTCTTTAAATTAAATACCAAATTGAATTTATATTCGAATTTTAAGGTCATACGAACAATTCAGGAGCTTCAATATTTGTATAAATAGATATAAGTATTTCAGTTTAACATGATGAATTTTCTTCCTATAGTTTTTCTTCATTACAATACATTCTATATCTTGGTGTTCCTCCGGTAAAATCGTATCTACGTGTATGTTATACCCCCAACTATTTAGTAGTATGATTAAAATATAATTGAATTGAGAATTGCGGATTTGACTTAAAGCGGAATTCGCAAAGGTATATATATTACGTATGTAACATTTAATACATTTTATGTACATACGTGTGGATGCAGTAAATTAGAAATTAAAAATCTAAATAAAATTTTTGTCGTGATTTTCGTACGTAGCTCTAGTTTACATGTACAGACTCATAGTGTGTTATATACTAACGAACCATTACAAATTATCCTACAACAACTAGTATTATTTAATAGCTAGACCACAATTATAGTATTTAATTAAATGTTAGAAACAGTCACATGGGAAATAATTATATAATACTCTATGTGTATATATTTCATAATAATATTGACATATCGATATAAATAACGTTTAACTTTGATCATTGCGTGTGTGACAATTAAAAAGGACGTAATTTTTTCCATTTCAGTAAATTCTTACATTCGATAGTAGTAATTAATAATAATAATAATAATAGGTTGAAAATTAGCAAAATAAAATGCTAGTGCTACGAAGAACTGAGAGTTTCTTGTAGTGCAAGCATTTGCTCTTCTCCTAATTTAATCTTGTCATCGATTTCACGAGAATCAATAATTAACTTGGCTTTCATCTTGACAAAATGATGATAGTCAGCATACTCCTCACAAGTCAGGTACGTTTGAAGAAATCCGGACACTTGAGCACTTCTGCGGTCTATGTTCTCTTTTAAAATTTTAGCCTCATCCAGCTGCTCTTTTAATTTGTCTCGTTTACTTTCAAGGATTTTCTGCAATTATTAAAACAAAAAACGTTAGTATTCATATTCATAATTTATACATTTCGTTTTTTTACAAATAATTCTTATTATATTATCTGAAATTAATAGCTATGAACTTGTCAGACATTGTCAGTGTGTAGCAAAACGACTCCCATGCTCACATTTTATTTAAATATTATGTGTATTATTATTCTACGCAGACATTTAGTCCGTGTACTTTAATTCTAAAGTCTAATTTCCTTTATTGCTGTTTTACGGTTAGAAAACAAATTTTGTACAAGGTAAATGTAAATATTTAAAGAAAATCGTGACAGAATATTTAAGCTTATGTCAACACCTGCATAAGAATCCGTACAAAAATCTTGGTCAAAACAGAACACTGTACATATTATGAAAAAGATACCCATGTGTGTACAAGAATTTGTAGCAATTTCAGTTTGACTGTGTGTGTGTGTGTGTGTGTGTCAGAATGACAGTTTAGTTTATAGAATGAAACGAAAGAAAAAACACTTGGGTGCAATCGGTATGAACAAGAACTAGCGTAATATCATGAAAAACAGTTATGCAGAAACACGAACTATTTTCTGTCAGTCTATAATATAGAATATAGCAAGAGTGTATACTGTCTCAGTGAAGACGATGAAAAAGTACTTACTCGTACGTAAGTCTTACATGAAAATATGAAGGAACTTTTAGTGGAGAGAGAGAGAGAATAAATAATAAAAAAATATAGCTTTGAGCCTTTATTTCATGTTCATGTCATATATTTGTCAATATTTGGCACTCGAGTAAAAAAGAAAAAACCTTCCTTGTTTTCCTGCCTTCAAGTCGTTATGCGCACACACAAAGAGAGAGAAAGAATCTCCCTACTCTACCCTTCCCAATAACTTAATGACTAGCCAATTAACACATTGAAAAAAAAAGTTCTTCAACTTCTCTTGCATCTATATATTCTATATACTGTACAGAAGAAAGATTGTTGATGAAGAGCCCTAAGGAGAATTCATGTTCACGATCACCGGTTCATTTTTCAGCTTATATGTTTATGACACACAGGACCAAGCAGGTGGACTACGGACAAAATGTGTACAATGGCAATATAGCCTTTATGTGTCCATGTATGTTTTGTACATGATACTAATAGTCCTTAAGATTATGCTTTTAATTCATATGCATGATTCATAACGGTCTCCCGTCACAACAACTTTGTTTCACCGCCCAAACGGCACTTAAAAAATCATTTTTGCCCATTATACACAATACATATGAAAAAAATACAACTAGTCCATGTCAAGACTTTTACAGGTGATATTTGGATGCAAGAAACAATCATGTATAGGTACATATACATATTTCATATATTTATTGAGACAAAACTCCTTTGGACTTGCAATTTTGTTGTCCGTGTAGTGTGTATATATTTCCTACAGCCAGTAGTAATAATAACCATTTTCATAAAAATTAAAAGTTGCCCATTTAGAGTATATGAATACATGTAATTACGTAACACTACTGAAACTACTATTCCGTTTGGTCCTAGATATCTTGCTTCTCATCTCATCTCACTAGCCTTCAGTCAGGTGCAATCATTTAGCTTGTGAACATAAACTACATTTGCCACCAACCCCTCTAAAAAGGATGAAATGAATGTGGATGAAAGCTCTACATGTCTGACATGTTGGAGACATGCGCTATAAATTGCTCCATACACATAAGTACATCTTTACTTAATACTTAGGGCTGATTTATAGATAAATTTAACTTTCCTCTCATATTTTATGCATTTTGTTTTATAATTTTTGTTTTATAATTTGACTACCAAATCACGAGTATATATATACTTACGCAATAAAACATTTTTTAAAGGTCAAATTATATTCTATGCTAATTATATTATATTTTTTCTTAAAACGAGTATATGTGTGTATTAATACAACAAAGTATGGATGTTATCAAAAAAAAAATACAAACCTTTTCTTGTGGATTAGAATTTTCAGCAAGGCCCATGAGAGCATTTTCAGCCCGTGCGAGTCGCCCCGATAATCCTAAAAGTAAACTTGTGATCTTCTCAATCTCCTCGACGTGTAATTTGAATTTGTCAAATTCATTGCGTTTCGCAGTCTCTTTCACTCTCTCAACCACTAGTTGTCCCAAGTGCTCATTGGATTGAATTTCTTCTCTAATCTCCAATTGTTCCGTACGAAGAATCTCCAATTTTCGACTTATCCTCGACACCAACTCCTCCTAAAATGAATTATTCAACAAGATATTATAGTCAAGCTCTATTTCTAAATCATATTCATAAACTCATCACATCACATCACATCATCCTTCTTTCACAAATGCGAATTTCGAATTTCAAATGGAAATGAGTCGAATGTACAACGTGAAATATTAAATGTCAAATGTGTGTAATACTATGTAATACAATATAATTATGTAGAATCTTTTGACGTTAACTTTAGACCATTGTGTTTATAGTGTGTACACAGGGAGATTGTGCATGAATGCATCATAAAATCATAACTCTCAAGATAACTTGAATGCATTTTTTCTTCTTTTTCTTCATCGTCTCCTCTCTCATCTTGATACAGCATGAGTAAAAGTTACGGTTAAAACGAGCCAAGAATTTATGATTCTACATACTCAATCTCCCAAGACACACAGACAAGAATGAATGTCAATATTCGTATTCTTATGGAAAAAATCCAAGACAACCACAAGAAGATTACGTCTGTTAATATATTCTGGTTGTGTTATGTATTGTGTAAAAGTCATAAACTCCTCGAGGATTTTGGCATTGTGAACAGGGAATACACATACCTTCTGCTTGATGAGCTCCTGACCATCACAGCCATCAGTTCTGCTAAATGTCTCGTTGTGCATATCTTTGACGTACTGTGTGAGAAATTTTGCTTTACTTTCCGAAGTCGTGAAGTAGGCAGAGTCAGCAGGCAAAGGAGCATGACCATTACATCTGTAAAAAGACAAACAAAAAAAAACATAACAATATTATATAAACATTTGTTTGCACATGCATACAGAATACAGATGCACATATATATTTCCATAAGCATAAACTCTTGTATCACTGGACTTTAAAAAAACAAACTCATATTACAAATTACAAGGAAAATACACAGACAGAAAAAAAAGGAAAAGAAAAGAATACACCTCGAGATAATTTTCTCAATAGCATAAAAGTAGTATTAAGATGAGCATTTTTTATGAAGCTCTTGAAGAATTGAAAAGAGCGTATCATGTTTACCCCATTTACAAAGTATAAACATTTAGTCTGTACAAGTCCTTTTGTATCTCACATAGTTACAATTAAACTGAAGAAGTAGAATAAAGGCATGGAAAATCCATATCTATGCATTTATATATATATATACGATATATATAAAGTCCTCAAGATACAAATTATATAGGTTCTTGTTCTTTTAAAACTTCACTCATGAGTGTTACATCACGTCAATGAGTCGTGGTCGTGCTTTCATCTATCCTATCAATTTTTAAAGTTTCACGAAATTTAACTGTTCAACAGGCTGACTCAAGTTTTAGATGGGTGACCAGGGTCATTTTTACCTTTTGAATGTCTTTCTCGTGTACACTTGGCTCATTCTCATTTTTTTTCTAATTTGTTTTTGTAAAACTGATTGCACACAAGTCAGGAAAAATGGATGATAAAAAAAATATCTCAGTACAGAAAAGAGGATTTGAAAAAAGTTCATTTACCGATCTTTGTTTCAGACGTACAAATAAATAAATATACACTCAAATCCATTCTGTCTTTTAATATTACACATGATATATACATACCAGTCCAGGGCTACGATGAAATAAAAGGCAATCAAAGTCCTTATACTCAAACTTATTGCATTCAAGTATAATATGCTATGTAAAAGCTTGCATTCCTTATTTCATTTTGAAAATAGTAAGCTAAAAAAAATGTACATACTATCTGATCAGGCCATAAACCATAGGATTTATAATAAAATGACAATAAAATGTTTGGAAAACAGATTACGAAATTATGCAATCTTCAAGTCTCTAGTTAATAGTTGGAATTTCTTCAAATCAAAATTCCTTCTCACATTCAGTGAGAAAACTCATCAGTTTCTTTCGTTCTTCTTCTTCTTCTTCATATCTAATAAACTCCAAGCTGTAATAACTTCTTGCATTCACAGTATACAACAGACAATAAAACTGTAACATGTACATAATATTTAGTACACATGTATACCTTTTTAAATTTAACTTTTGCCTATTACATTATACTCCATTTCATGCTGCTAGTATAAAGTAACTGTCTACTACACATAAACTAGGATTTTTTAAAGTAATTAACCAAGTTCAATTGAAAAAATCATGGTCTATAAATCATACAGAAATGTCCAAATGATAGTATCGATACATGCTGAATGTAAACAAACAAAGGAGAACTAACCTACACCGAGTTTACAATTTGCAGTTCAAATAATGAATGTCAGAAGATTCTCACACATATGTGTAAGTACGTGTATAAGAAACCATGTTTCAAGTTTCATCAATTTTTATTCTGTATATATTACAGTCAAAGACAATTTTATAATATACGGACGTCACGATCCATTCTAATTACTCGTACTCACTTGGTATCCACATAAACTAGAGATGGATTCCGTCGCATGATGTAATGTGCAGTGAACTTTACTGGTCTTTTTTGTCTCCCCGTGTCCAAAAAAGAAAACTACTGAAATGTCAGTTAGGATAACAATTGACAATGTTCAATTTTCTCTATTTTCTTGTCACTGTTGTTTCAAGGTTCGGAAATTTTTATTTATAAAGTTTCTCTCATTGAGCACAAAGAAATTTATGTACAGATATATTTTCCTTTGCCATTTTGCAGATTTACTTTAAAGGTTTTCTACCCATACAGTAAAATCTGCAGTCAAAATGCTGTATGAATGAAAATACAGAGAGTATTCAGGGTCAAATGTGTAGTGAGTACAAGTATTTAGTACACAAGAACACTTGTATATAAACAGATTTTCTTGCGGCAGAACATGTACAAAATGTACATACCAGCAAGATTAAACTTGAGGATAACAAATCCCAATAAATTAAACTATGTACACACAATTTATGTGAAATCTTAGTCAGTCTTCACTTTCTTTAACAAAGTATAAACTATATATGTATAATTTATACTTTGGAAAGGTCGGGCGACAATCAAATGGACGGAAATGGAAAAATTAATTCCTTGTTTGTAATTTTGAATGCCGACACACATTAAAGAGAGTTTACACGTATAAGAAGACTATCACGATTCTCCATTTCACATTGAATGGGATAATAATGGTTACACACTTAATTGAATTTATCAAGCTCCTTGTAAACGCACGTCCACATTTTATTATTTAATACGGAGTAAAAGATTTCACAGTTACACTCCTTCCCAAAACTTATACAATGTACACAGCAACAAGATATTTTGTCTTTAGCAAGTTTCTTGACGTTACCCAAAGAAAAATGGTTACGATAGTCGACAAATTCATTTTCTCCCACTAATCTCGTCAGTGAATGAACAACACAAATGATTTGTTATCGTTACTGGAACCCTGATTTAATGCACATTTTTAATATTTATTTAAAAACGTAACACACACACACACACACATTTCTTCCACAAAATGATCAAACTGAATATACAACTAATTGAGCATGTGTACTGAGAACATACACGAGAAGATGTACAATATATCAGTATGATTTTGTCACTGCTTCGTCACGTTGTGAGACTTTGTGAGAAATAATTCGTCTGGTGGTATACCTTCACTCAGACTTACGAAATTATGAGTAAACAACAAATTAAGTCCTAATACATACTCAAAGAAAAATATACATTTCTACCACCTCTATATAGCAATGTAATACAATTCGAGGCAAAGATTGGAGGTCGTCCTCGAAGAATAATTGTCACTATTTAAATTAGCTGTGAATCCTGCAATGTTGCACATGACGAGTGAAAATGAAAATGAAAACTATTCCAAAAGTTTATTCACATTAATAATAATTGTTGTTTGGAATTCATTAACAGCAACAACAACAACCAACAGTAGTGTCAGACGTAAATAATAATGTTGATAGATTGTAGTATATAAATCGTAGTATGTTGTGTGTATTATCTCACATGGGTTGTAAATACTTTGCTCACAATTCTGACTGAATGAAATGAAATGAAAATTTGATAGACATGAGCGTTTATGCGAGTTCCAGCTCAACATTCAATCGATGGTTGCTATATATATTCGGACGAACACACACCGAAAAGGAAACAAACCTTACATCCAAGGAACGGAGTCACCCACCAAACCAAAAACCTTTCATATGTATAGTAAATATGTATACGTAATAATAGGCTGGCTGTCTAGTCTTTTGTTCGTTTTTATGCACACACCTACAAAAACTGTTTTCCATTTACAATCATGCACTAGCTCCAAACGCGCACACAGCTGCGAATGTAAAGGAAAACAAATTCAGATTCTATAAAAAGGGGCCAAGCTAAAGCTTCTAGTTATCGTATCTGGTGTCACTTGCTCAATTGGAATTGGAACAGTAGCAAAATCATAATAAAATAATATTTTTATTATCATCAACCCCAAAACATGATGAACGAAGTGGTAGTTGAATATTACAACTGTAATTCATTGGTTCTCATTAAAAAGGTTACATTCTACGAAAAACAGATTCATACTTCATATACGTTTCCACATTTTCCATATATCGTACATAGGTATACCACAATGACAATATACCAGTAATGCCACTATCAAAATAATAAAAAAAACTTATCACAACTTTGGAATCGAGTCTAGCTCAGTTCTCTTTCTCTCTCTCTCTCCGTACAAAAAGGACAGGTGTGGATACATACGGACCAAGTTTTATATGCATTATCTTCAGTAGGTATCAACGTGTCTTTGTAAACAAGTAATAAAGCATGTTTGTGGCTTATCACACGTCAACTCACTAGTATAACTAGTCGATTTCCAGATCCCCACCAAGTGAATGAATTGTCCGTTGAAGTTGAAACTGGTATACTTGTTTTTAAATTAGCTAAACATGAAAAGAAACTTTCCGTTTCATCCCTCCCTGTTTGTACTTCATTAAATAATTTTGTAAGCATAATAGTATATTTAGGGGAAAAATAAAGATCAAGTTGCTAACAAATCGGAAAGAAAAAATTAGAGCAAACAATTATAGCATTATTTCTTGCATAATACACTGGGAATGTAAAGCAAGGAAATCTCTTGTACTTTTCACACTGTAGTGACAGTTTCATAATTTACATATTTGAAATTCAATGAGCTAGTGTAACCTCAAGAAACTCTATAGACTCACGACGCATCAGTTTTGTATGAACAGCCTTATTATCCCTATTTACTAAATAGTATTTAGTCTGTACATTATACACAAACACCATGCTAAATGTTTCGCCTAAGAGACTTTACGTAGTCTGAGCATTTAAAAATAATCCAAATTGCCAGAGTATTTGAATTAATGTGAACTAAAAAAACGGTTGAGTAATAAAAATTAGTCTAATTGAACTTATCATCGTATTCTGTACAACATATAAGAAACTAATAATACAAAAGGGACTGAAGGGGCGAGAATGTATACCATTCAATATTCTCATTCCATGTATGTACAATGTACTCCACTGTCTTCTCAATCGCATTTTGTAAAATATTCATAGAAAAAGTAATTCATAATTCGAAATTCGAACAGGGGACATAATGATGATGATAATAATAGTAATAGCAATAATTACTATTATTCCCTTATATTGTACATTGAAACATGAATTTACAATGTGCTCTAATCGTTTTTTCTTCTTGAATTTGCTGTTATGTACTCGGACAGACTGATTGTGAGATTCAAAAAATGGCAATGTAATAGCTGTAGTCTGTAAACAGTACATACATATATGAGTCTCATACTATGAGAAGATTACTCTATAATAATTCCTTCCCACCCAGTTCACAGCGTGACTTCTGATTGAAACCATGATTTGAATCATATTACGGACACAGAGAGACATGTATAATATGAACACATTGCACTCAACTGACTCCAATTCACATTTTCAAAATTCAACATCCCATTCAAATTTTCTGGTCCATCTCTCTTTCTCAAATGAGACGAGAGTTCAAGATATCCGCAATACAAAAAAGAGATTACTATTCTATGTACCTAATAGGTACTACCTATTGTACCCATATGTACTCCAGCTATACATATATTTTTAGATTGCTATAATATGGAACCAAAAAGTTTGAAAAATGCAAGGCCGCACAAAAACGTTGAATAAAAATCCAAAAGAGCTATCCAAATAATTACCTTTAGATACTACAAGTAGATATATTAGATATACTCTCGTCATGTTTCATTAATTCATCACTAATTTCTAATTAGCTCTTGTGTTATGGACTCCCGCTACCCTATTTTTTTCCTTAACTCTTTCCTTAGTTTTTTTCCTCTGTTGCAGTACTTGCAGTTGACAAATCTGTATAGATAGGTATAAATATAGGTACAAGTTGCAAATGAGCTATACATATAGAGGAGCTGTACATGCATTTGACGACTAAGATGACATAAAACAAGAATACCCACCCATGAGGATTGTTTCACTCTTTTTTTTACATACATTCAGACATGATTTGGCCTGGTAGTGAATCATGTAGGAAGTAAGGCAAGAAACATTGTACAAGTAATAGTGGGATTCGCATTCCGTATCATTAGGCGATAAATATGAGCCTAACTGATCTGATGATCTCAAATAAACTGTTATCGGCGCATGATGTTGATGCACGGACGAAGAGAGAGAGAGAACGAAAGAAAAGAGATGGAGGATTACTCTGTGCTCATTTTTTTGAAGATCGACTACTATACTATATATGTCCAAGTCCATTAAATAATGCCACGGCGTGAGTTTTTTTTTCTTCTTCTCTTCTCGTCTCCTTCATTCAACAGACAAACTTACGACTAACAATACTTGGCTTTGGCTCCCAACTTGTTCTTATATGATTAACACAAAGATACAGTGACTAGAGCTGATACAAAGGAAACGCAATATAATATTTGAGACAGGTTATGTTTACTTTGCAGCTGGCATGTGTCTTCCATGCATTCTCTTGCTAGATCATTTGTATATCAGTACTTTGTATAGTTTGTATATTGCATCAAATAATAATTCTTTCTTCTTTTTTTTTCACTGCAAAAATGCAACAAATACAATCTTACTGTCTCCTATACAAACTAATCAAACAAAAAAAAGTAATAGTCATAATAATCTACACGAGTTGTGTACAATATGTAGTATGACTTTGTGTATCTTGTACCATGTCGGTATTCGAGATTCGAGTAGAAGTTCAGTAATGTACTATTACGCAACTTGAGAGTCACCATTAATAATATTTTATCCAACGAATTATATATTATACTTGAGGCATTATAGACATTAGGTACAGTACAACACAAATAATATCATTATTAGATAAAAAAAAATAAACAGTTGAGATTAATTAAAGAAATGAATTCTCAGTATACAAGTCCATGCTTAATTAATAACGCTAATGCTTTTTTCCTCCTCTTTCATTGAAAGATAGAAAATATGTGATAGGAAAAGGAGCTAGTGAATACACGACTAATCCTCTCATACCAAGTAAGGTCATATAATAATATGAGAAAAGAATTTCTCTGTACCTTTTATGAACGGACTCCTCATCAGACTCGTGACGAGATCCAACTTGAGGTGAAGCAGGTGAGGAAGATCCAGGAGCCATATTAAAACCACCATGATGATTATTATGATGATGATAGTTAATATCTTGCTCTTGGGGTTTTTGACTGGAATTATTGAGATGATGGGCATTGATTTGATTCTGTAGTTTGGCATCCACATCCACACTCTCCGCTGCTCGTAATTTCAATTCCAAAGGAAAGAGACCTTCCATATAGTCTGCTGGAGTCTTATGATCTGGTAGTGGCACTGAAATTCAGGGGGAAAACATACAAAAAGATTATTATCATTATTATAAATCCTCATGTAACGTCAAAATGCACGTAGGCAATAGTAGGCATATACATGTAATTGATTGCCTTGAATAGAATAAGCAAGGGAAACAGCACATTAATAATAATATCTGTCGTTGTCCATTGTAGTTGTATATGTTGGTGTAGCCCAAATTCATTTTTGAAAGCATTTGAGGGACATAATGAGAGGCGTGAGAATTCTAGAAAAAACTAGATTTTAAAAAACGGTAACAGCAGTTATAAAAATGTTTGTAATTACTGAAAATTAATGAGAAAAAAATCAGGACTGTCTCTTAATATCTAAAGGGGCGGAAAGGAAGAGACACGGAGCAACATAACAACAATAACAACAAAAGAAGAAGGAGAAGAAGAAAAAGAAGACAACGATGCTCGTAAAACTTTTAATGATTTAGATTCGATTCTAATGATTTCTTTGCCTTATTTTTCTTTTTTCTTCTTCTACTGTTTTTTTTTTGTTAAAATATGTCGATGTGGGTTTTTATAATATACAAACATTAAACAAATGGAACGGACATATAGAATACTCAGTCAAAGAAAGACTAAGAGAATGGTCGAATTGACCTGCAAAGATTCCAAACCAGAAGTCACCTTCAATCGCGTTCATCGCTTCTACTGATACAAAGTGTATATATATAAACGTATATACAAAACTACAAGCAAGTGTTGTCTATGTATTATTGTATTATTTTGTGCATTCGATTCATTTTGATCATTTTATTCTCAGAATACACCTTTTTTGCTGTATATCCTCATTTACATAATGCAAGTATTCGTTTTAGAGTAATTCAATAACTGCATTTGGTGTGTAAGCTGTGCTGTGCTAGTGTGCGTGTGACTTTGTCAAAAGAAAAAGAAATGTACATACTACTGAGAAACTATAATACATTTTTTTCTCCTCTGAGCAAGTCAAAAGGACATTAATACAAAATACATGAGAAGGAGTCTTTATCTTATATTGAATCAATTGAGTTTGGTAGGCTCAAGAATTTACTTCACCCCATAAAAAGGAACCAAATAATAATGAGATTTAAGATTTTAAGTGTGTCCACCAACTTACATTCCACTATTTCCACACACACGTCATTCTCTACTATTTCCTATTCAAAATAAAGCATTAGCATCACCTGTGCTATGAGGAGCTCCAAAGAATTTGGAACAGAGCGTCTATGTTTTTACTTGGATACATTCTACACATATTTTGTACACAAGCTTAAGTGTGCATGTGCATATATTTACAAAAATATCATTCATTTTCATTGTATTGACAAAAACAACATAAGCATGAAAAATGAGGCGACTGACTGACTATACGAGGAGATAAAATAGAAAAAACTGACGAAAAGAATTGAAGGCAAATATTGACTAGAAAATATAGGCTACAGGAAATGAAGTGTAATGGAAAGTGGCTTTGGAAAAAAAATATTTCCATTACGACTTTCCCATTTTTCAACTACTGGATAAAAAAGTATAAAAGCACAAGAAATAAAATAGAAAAAAAAAGCAGGAGGAGAAGACGAAGAAAGGAAATGCCAACGTGTGGGAAAAAAACTCACAGTCCAAAGTATAATTTAAGTGAAAATGTACAAAATATATATGTCAATATTAGACAAGCCTAGTCATGACTTATGACGATAAAGAAAAAAAAAAAGTTTTGTGGAGCGTCGTTGAACTGAAACGGGATTTCAAAGCTATACGGTTAAAATTGCTCAGGATTCTCTCCTTCATTGATTAAAATATATATTTCGAATAAAAATCCCAACAGACAGAGTCAACAAAAAATAATGCCAAAACAAGCAGTGAGGGTGATGGAAGTCATTCATGTCGAAATCGTGAGATCAAATCAAGCGTATAAAGTGCGCACAAAAGTATTTACAGGTAAACTCACATATATATATATTTATACATGTCCATGCATATATATATTCATATTCGTACACATTGAGGATATTGTGCGATTCATTACAGAACAATGACAACGGTATACAGAGTTTAGTGTATTAGAGAATGTGGTGTAAGCAAGTGTATAAACAGAGAGTCAAGTCAGTCAGGTTAGATTTTTAGATGATTTGTTACTTATGTAACTGAACCAAAAATTATTGGGTTCAATCTTTACCTAATAGAACTTGGAGTTTGTCGCCCTGAGGTAACTGCTTGGCAAGATCTCGGGACAGGAGTTCGCACTCTAATTCCTCATGGGATTTCTGTCTTCCCTTGTACGAAGAGGAGACGGTGGTCGGCGATGATGATGACGAGATTGATGATGATGATGAGACTCCTTTCCCCATGTCTCCATCCTCCATCGGAGCAGCATTGTGTGCAGTTAAGACAAAACTACTAGTTGGGTCGTCTGAACTACTCATCATATTATCAGCTTCACCCTCATCCTCTCGTCCACTACCACTACTACTCGATGCACTGGAGCTCGAGTCCGTTTGAGAGGACGCATCCGAAGTACAATTCAAACGGAGGGAGACTGACTCTGACTTTTTCAACATATTCACCACCGGGATATTCTCTTTATTTTCATGGTGATGATGATGATGATGACCATTCTGAAAATGGAGTGGTGAGACGGTGACGGATAATAATGTTTCAGTCCCCAATGACATTGACTCTGTGCTCTGACATTGTGAATCCATAGTGGACTTTTTGACATAACCAACTCCGGCAACATGATTCTTTGAATTTGTCGTCTCCTCTTCTTCAGACTCTTTGAAAGTGAGACTAGCACAATGTTTTAACGATCCACCCTCACCACCACAACTATTATTGTGTTCACTATTGGGAGGATGATGGGATGACAAGAGCTCTCCGTCTACATTGGTTTTTGCATTATTATACTTATGATTATTATAATTATGGTTGGAATTGATATTGGATTGAGGTGGACCCCGATTCACGTCTGATGTACCCCGAAGTGGAGCAACTTGAGCAACGGGAGGAGGAATTGAAGACTGAGAGAAGCCTGTTTTATTATTGAAAAGATTACTGTCCCAACTAATACTTCGATGAAATATGGGCTGACTGCTCACGGTGGTTTTGGCAATTTCATTTGATTGATTCGTGGCGTTCGAGGTGAATATGACGGTAGTGTTTGGTGCACGGATGTTGTGATATTTTTCCCATGCTACAATTTAAATACATAAAAAAAATATATACAAAAACAAAACTCATTAGATGTGCTCTGGAAAGCAATTTTGAGAAGCTCTCGTTATATACATATAAACAAATTTGTACATTTTATATACACAAACATATGCAAATGTAAATAGGCACATGTATAATTACATTTTTCTTAATTTAAAATTAGGACAACAAGCACATTTATTAACCTAAATTATTAGAATGACAGCTTAAAGGTTTTCCGTTTAATATGTCTCAAGATCCAACAAGTAACAAATCAAAATCAAAAGGTAAATCAATATGCAAGTCAAACAGCTTTTCATTTCGTCTACAAGGCCCCCCAAATAAATACAACCAATTCTACTGTCTATAAGTTGATGCTCAACAACATATATGCTAAAGCTAATGGTCAAGGTAAATAAATGACTGGTACAGATCGTGAAAACAATGAGAGCGCCTTTCATTGTCTTTTGACCCACCGCTTGTTCGCTCCCTCACACACTCCATTCATTATTCTTTCACTGAGACAGTTTATTACCTGCCGATCATATAGGAGATCTTCGATATGCAAAACCAAGAACCCAAAACCCTTTCCGAAAGTGTTATTAATATGAACATTACTGACATTACTGACCCTCACCTACACACATAAATAAATTACCTTTGTTGTTCTATATATCTTGAACAGAAAATCCACAAGGCATTCACAAGATCCTCTATCTCTCTGACATAATACGCAGTGCTCACATTTCTCCCTCAAATAAAATATCAATTAACTCAATGGTTAATCAAATATAATACTCATACTCATATACTAATGTTGACACTCCACTCTCACTCTCCACTCTGCCACTTCCATTCAACACTCATGTTCTAATCTCATCTGGTCTATTCCATTGTTAAAAATACTATTTTGTGCATGTGTAGACAAGAGCCTCTCCCTGGCTCAAAATTCAAATTCATGAGAGCACGAGCATGAATAAACTCAAATGTATGCCAATTTCTGAATATTATATATGCAAAATTCTCACGAAATCAATCCAAGATTCATTTTATTCAATTAGACAATGGAATATTGGAAGCAACATAAAAATTCCATGTAGAATGTCTGAAGAGACTGTACGTACATATAGACGCTTCTTTTACTCTCAGCAGCTCAAAAAATCCCTGTGAAGGGAAAAAAATGACTGTGGGAGAATTACCGGGGGAGTATAATCCCTATCTCATTCAATATTTTACCACAGTCATATAGTCAAATGGCAAAACCAGCCTCAGATTATTACCTTGAGTATTAAAGTTTCTTTAATCCGAGCTCTTAACGTCTTTATTCTTCATTCAGCTGCAACAACACATGGTCTAGAGGCAACATACTGTGAATTCCAAATGATTTTTTAACTGAATCGCCCTCCTATATGTACAACTACACATGTACATGAGGATCTGTGTGTGTCTGTGTGTAATATTGCAACATTTTGTCTATACACTGAGTATATGACAGACAATACTGCACCTTTGAATTTTTCTATATAAAAAATTTCTACACGTATTGTACAGGCGTCTCATCACGTTTCGCATTACATTCATTGCGTAACCGTATTCATCGCTCAAAGAATAATCGTCATGATTACATCTATGTCTTTTACTTGATTCGTTCCTTTGCATTCTCTCTCTCTCTCTCTACCTCGACTACTACACTTTTTACTTGCTCTTTTGGCTGGCATTCAATTGAAAAGGAATTCTTATGATCTTATAACTATGGCACACGCGTTCATACATACACAATAAGTCTTCTCTGTTGTTCTAGTGTGCATTAATTATATTATTCAATTCAAAAAGGATCAACAATCAAATAAGAAAGATAAAGGAAAAGTCAAAGTATTTCTTTTTATGTATTGTACTAACAATAAATTTCATTGAATGGAAATTGATATCCAAACTAATATTATATAAATTATACTCGTCACCGACTATCATATTGAAAGAAGACTAGAGAAAAAAACAGAAGAAAAATCTATTCATGAAATTTAAAAATATTCAAGGCTGAGCGTAGGATTCAAGAGATTGACGAATGACGAGGAACAGTCCAAACTCCAAACTTGAGCCCGTCTCAAATCTCAAGTCTCTCTCAAACTCTCAACTAAGACTTGAGAGAGTTAGAGAGAGGGAGAGAGAGAGAGAGAGAGACAGAGAGAGAGAGAGAGAGAGAGAGAGAGAGAGAGAGAGAGAGAGAGAGAGAGAAGAAAATGATTAAAAGAGATTAAGATGATTATGGTTAACCATTCATTTTGTACGGAGGAGAGGAAAATGAAAAGCGGATTTAATTTTTCCAAACAACGTGTATCAATAAAACATGAGCACACACATGAACTTCCCACATTCTGATCATTCGATGTTCACCCTCTTCCATTCCTACACAATACCAGTAATCCTAAGACGTACATTATTCAAAGACAAAAAGGATCGGTATATGTTCGAATAATTTGTTCTCATGTTAATGTCTTTTTGCCAATACATTCCGTTTTTTTTTCGTCGTTCGACTTGAGTCAAGAAATGCATGTCTATATGTAAAATGAAAAAGCCCAAGCCGCAAACAAATGTGGAATGTATATACAAGTTACAAGTCCAAAAAGCTCACCTCACCAGGATCTTTACATTTTTATTTGATAATCTACTAATGGAGAGAAAGAAAAAGCTTAAATGATAATCGTACACATTTTGTAACTATACAGACACAAAAGTTTCTCTTGTAAAAACTAAACCACGTTCCGTCACTCGAAACAAAAAATATTATTTGAAGGTTAATTCGTTGTGCGATGCGGAATCAGTTTACATCATCATCATCATCCTCATCCTACATGAAAGATATCTTTGTATTGTATTGGGAATATTCAACTATTTCATCCGGCTTCTTCTTCGCTTTAGAGAAATGATAAACCATTTTTTCCACCATTACTATTTATGAACCTATGCAATGCCTTTTGATTTTTGATTATGACTGTCTCATTTTTTTTCTCAGATTTTTATTGATTAGCACTGGTAGCTTTATACAAGTTGAAATGACACGGAAAAACGAAAATAAAATGGTAAAAGGATTTTCTTTTGAATTCACTTGTGATTGTGAAAGAGCATTTATACTGGGAACTGTTTGATATTTCAACCCCAGGCTTATAAATAAAAGAATGTGAATGATCGACCCAGCACTAGCAAAAGTCAATAATACTCAAAATTGATTAAAAAGTATATGAGAAGGGAAAGAGAGGGAGAGAGAGAGAGGGGGAACGGAGCGGTGAAGTGAAGGAAAAGCTCCGCTAGAATCATTATTTATAATATTTCCTCATTAGAATCTCCTTCGTGAGACTAAGATTAAGTGAGCACATGAAAGAAAAGACAACGACAGAGAACGACAAGCTCAGCGACGTGTCCATTATTCGTTTGTCTGCACAAGTTCAAACAGAGTTGAACTGCGTATTGTCTGCGTATACTTATTGTTAGGTTACACAAATTACAATCATTCATTTCTCCCCCCAAAATCCCTCAAACGCTTGAATTTCATATATGTAATACAATACAGTAATACCTACTATCAGTTATTTAACATTCATGCAGCCTTTTCACTAAAGCTAATATCGGCGCCTCAAGTTCTCAAGATTTATTTTGCTTGATTGTTTTTATTACCTTTTTTCCGTACAATGTCCTGTATCGTTATCGTAAGTTTTTTTTTTTACATTTGCATTTTGCCATGGTTGTTGAATTTACATAATATTTCTCTCGAGACTCTTTACTATGCAGAAAAGGCAGGTGGATGTGGATACATAATGAAGTTATGCGTATAACCCACGTTGAACAGAGGAAAATGAAAAAAATAATAAAAAGGGACTTTCCCCGCAAGTATGTGAGCAAGGATAAACTCAGGATGAATATCAATGGATGAAAAGTCAAAGAAGCGGGCACACGCTTTCCAACTTCATGATATTCACCAACACACAGAAAATCAAATTAAAAAAGAACCATTAAATGCACTATTTACTAACAGCTCTCCCTCTCTCTGTACATATATTTCTATGTATCCCTTTTCTCAAATTGAGAAAATTATGTGACCAATGCCAAGTACCAGGGTTCGTCCAACTCTCACTATACAACAACAACTCTGCAGAAAATATTTAATAGAATCTCATCACATTCCATGAGATTCTCATTTCCCCATTGCAATACCAGTTTCTCTCTCTCCTGATCACACAAAAAATATACAATGTATAGGATTCAATCCCCGTTTACTCGTTAATGATATACATGGATAGACTCCACACGCATACACGCCATTATATAATACAGCAATAAAGTGAAATTACAGGGAAATGAAAATAAAGCCTATAAGGCAATTTCAAGAGAGAATGAAATATATTATGCGTCTTTAATTCATACATAATGTATAGTCAATGTATATGTATTATGTATGTGTGTAAAGTGATCTGAACGTAAGTGCCCATGTTCCATTATCAAAATGTTCTAAAGGTGATTTTTTTATTGCGTCTATATTTTCATTTTCCTCCCATGAATATATGTACTATAGCGCTGCTTGAATAAATGTTAATAATTCCGTATTCGAAACATATATTCCTGAAATTTAAAGCTAAAAACCACGACAAGGAGAGTGAGATAAGATGGGACGTCAAGACGATTCATCATTATTATGACAATCTTCTATTTTATTAAGCATACTAATAGCGAATACCCAAAAGCTCTACATCAATGCCATTTGTCTACCACAGATTATATTTCTCCCCTTGTCAAACTTCACCGAACCATTTTGCATTGAAATGTGTATACAAGAGAGAGAGAGAGAGAGAAAGAGAAATATTATAATGTGTGAGTGTAATATGTACAAATTCATCATTTTAAAATGAGACAGCGAGTAGCATTTTCATGAGTCCATAAACCTGTCTACCTCTCTCTGTATACACATTCTTCATATATTTCATATCAATAATACTCATTCAAAAGACTGGTTTCAATAACTACTCTCAAGCGCGATTTAGGCATTAAATCTTTATCTTTCATTTTTTCATTAAAGAAAAGAAAAGGAAAGAAGGAGAAAAAGAAGAAGACGGGGAAAAAAAACAAGTAACCAACTGCAATTTCACGTTAATGTAATGTCCACACAAATTTTTATCCGAATACACTTTTATATACATTTTATGGATGGATCAATGCAATGCAATGGAATGATGTGAATGAATCTTTAGTGAACTACACGTATCAGTAATTCAGCAATAACACCATTCATCTTCTCAATAAACTTGATACCAAAAGGCAATACCCTCTCTTCCATACAAATCACTATAAACCCTCCAATTTCCCGCACCACTAATAACAATAACAAAATCAAAATACCAAATTCTAAAGCATGTGTAAGTGTTGAATTTTTATTTCATGTCTTGAAATTGGACAAGAAAAAAAAATCTAATCAATAATAATACATGACAAATCCCTTTCAATTTTTATTTCATTATCAGTTTTACAATTTTCAGAAACTTCGGGAATGGAAAAAATGATATCCCTGCCGTACATGAAGGTCAGCCGCATCAGATCAACTCTAAATCATAATTATAAGCTACATGGAAGATAAATTATATTTGCTGGTCACAATTCTACATTAACGTTTCCTTTGTTTGATATTTAATATTGACGGGTGTGCGAGTTCTCAAAATTAATAAAAACTAAAGGTTAATGTGATAAAAAAAACGACACTGTGTACACTGGAAAAATCTAATTTCCTTTACCTGAACCAAGCCGACATTTTTCATTCTATCCTCCAAAGACCAATATCTGCGTATATACTTGATTCGTACAAGTTATTACTTGTATTTGAAATCTAAATTACATCCTATGCATGAACAACCTAAGCAAATATTTGCAAGCAAGGAAGAACCGTTTCCGTTATGACTATTAGCTAACCTTGTACTTGCAAAACAAAAAAAAAACTTTTCAATATATAATCGTATCAGCTGAAATTCAGAGTAAATGTAAATAATGACAAAAAAATTAGCTATCAAATGCCGTTTGAGAATTCTAAAAAAACAAAATTCTATATATTTTTTTTCATTCTTTTACTCGGTTGATTTACGATGATGACGATTAGGAATTTCAATATCAAAAACATAAAAATAAATGTGCAGCTGTGAATCGTCAGAGAGACAGTGAGATAGAAAAAATAATAACAAAATCTGCAAATGTCGTGTTTGTGTATCATTTACTACACACACACATACACACATACGACATGTGAACACGGATTACACTTGTAATGATGTACGCAAACAATATGTTGGATTTTTTCGAGGCGGCTGACGGAAGAAAAAACAATATGAAATACAATGCTCATACACCATATGTAGCCTCACGCATATGAACTATGATGACATAATGAAACTTGAGTGTTATATATACGGAATGAAAAATGTGAGTATCTTCATGCTTTCATGTATGCAATACAGGAGCTTAATTGTGATACGCAATTACACAGATGGTAGGTTAATACTCGCTCGCCCCTTCTCTAGCAAGAAGGTAAGCTATACACACACTAACGAAATTGTGAAAAAAAAAAAAATTGTACACATAAAGTTAGGAGACAATGGAAGACAAAGACATAATTTAAGACATTCATTTTTTTATGCAATCCATGCATTGCAATGATATAGTAAGTAGAATTGTAGGCTATGCAAGTAGGTATTATAAATGGTAAGGTTAAGGCCCTCTATTTACAACCATGAATTAGAGATTAGGGCTAGCTCCTAAATTCTACATGTTAGATCAAAGTAACCGAGAAAGATTGGATTTTGTTTGTTTTTTCCTCCTCTCTTGTCTAATTACTGTACGTCCAAGATTTACGTTCGCACCACCACTCTATTAGTATTAGTACTACATACATACTACACTAAATCATGTACAAAATGTAGATAGTATATAACTCTTGCAGATGTTTAAATGTGGATTAAATTTAAATTATACCTGATGGGGACAATGTCGAGTCTAGTTTTCCCGTTGAAGTTACATTCGTCATAGGACGCTGCTGTGGGGCTACTTCAGTTGACTTGGATCCCAAACCGGATGGTGACAAGGTACGTCTGTAACGGCCCTCATAACCCAGCGTTCGTTCCTTCCTCTGGGCCAGATACGAATCTTTGTGAAGATAACTGCTCCTACACAATTCACAAATGAAAAAACAAAATGATTAGTACATATTACCATTCTTTATGACTATTTGTCAGTACATCATATACAATTCAAAAGGATTACATTTCAAAATGTTCAAATTCTCCATTATACTTAATTAAATTCCCCGTTTTATACATTTAAACAAGTTTGTCTGTCTTGTGTGTACGATAATCGGATTAACTACAAAATAATTATTGTCAACTTGTTTTTCATTTTCATTGCCATTTTGCATTCAAGTACTCGAAGTATGAACATGAACAAGTCATAATTAAATAATATAATATGAAATTCCTTTCAGAGTCAAATCGTTTACATGATGATGGAATGTCAAAAGATGCGTTCAGAGATTTATTTTACAGTAGTTCTAGGCAAATTTCCACATTGCTAATGCCCAATAATATTGACATCCACTGCAGTTTTTCATGCCAAATTATAAATTATTACGCTTTTACTCATAATGTTGCATAATATGGCTGTAAATTATGTACATCAGTGATCAACAGGCACGAGAGTCTACACTCTACACACAGGCGCACACTTTGCTTGTAGATTGTAAAAAAAAAATGAACTCACATAAAATCTAATTTACATCATATTGGGAGAAAACATATGGTGAACAGAAAAAAGGAGATGTTCACTTGGAAATCATTGTCGGCAATCAGAAGCAAATCTTTTTGACTAAAACTTGGACTTGGAATCCGTATACACTGCAGAGCACATACACACTGACTGACTGCTGCTGCTATTGACTTCCGGCTTAACTATAAGTTCAAAAAATAATATGAACCCGTGAGGAACGTGGACTAACGCCCATTTTCTGACACACTCCTTTCAAGAAGATGAAATATCGCTTAAATAATCGAGATCTCCGTCATAAACTCACAATAATCACACAATACCCAGTCCAACTAAAATGAAAACACTACTTCCAACTACCACCATCACGTAATACCATAAGATTATTGTACTATTATTCACACTGATATTTAGAATGGCTCAAGATTTTTTTTTTTCCTTTTCAAAACTTCAAACTGCCTTGTCCATCAACGAGGATTGACTTTATTCTCCCTTCAAACATTCAAGCACATATACCATATGAATAAAAGAATGAGAGTTTGTCTCATTCACTCACTCTACTCTTTATCATTGGAGCATCACTGAAAATGCTAATTCCAAAATACACTAAAATACATATACATTTTAAGGTTCTCTCATCTGTAATTTTCCATTCTTTACTAAGTGTACGTCCATATCTACAAGTCTTTTCAGTTGTATTTTATTCCATTTAAATGACTTTCTAAACCGCACGTGAAGTATAACAATGAATAATGGACGTTGTGTTACGTTTTATACAAGTATGGCAAATATGCATGCAAATGCAACCAAACTATCAATAAAAACCACAACATGGCAAAAAAGTGTTATAGGTAATTCCTGACAATTTTCACAAAATTGCAAAAAAAGCAGTTATATGTAAAAATTCTGTCTTGGAAAATTCCAAAGGACAACTAGATTTAAAGATGACATTTAAAATTCTACTCCAACTTAAACAAGACAACACCACACTACAATGCGTAAAATATCTACAAAAATTCTAGAGGAGGAATGTAAACTCATAAATCTGTATATCTTTAAACAAATCATCTTTTGTAAGGAAAAGCGTGTTCTCGAATTAATTTTGAGAAGCTTTAAAACAGACGTTGAAGGAACATAACTCACACACACACACACACACACTACTACTTGAATTCAGAAGCCATAAAGAAATACATTTTGAATGAATGTATTGTATTTTGATATCCCTATATCATCATCTATACATCAGCCTTCTCAGTTACCAAAAAGAATAACAACAACAAGAAGAATATTATTGGAAAAATGGGATGGTACTCCTTGCTGGCTTATTATATTATCATAAAACAACTCTCTTTTGTACATAACAAACTATTCATTTTTTTGTATGTTATAACCGACAATTTTCTAATCTGAGAAATCGCACGTTCCTAATCTGGGATTTTTAAATGTGAAATCAGTTAGCCAAAATAGCAAATATGTAAGTGTGTGTGTGTGGTGTGTATACGTCATATCTCATATATAAACATGAAGATTGACTCTTCATCATCTTTCTTTCTCTCTCCCTCTCTCGCTCTCTCTACCTCCATGTAATTATATATACAAAAAATGAAAACGAAAAGTAAAATTTAATAATGTATGAATATGAATACGTAATAGGAGGCCTGAGTACACCTTTCTGTTGTACTAGCCACAGCTTGATTTTTGCATATTGTATATAAGAAGAATTGATATGAAATCCCCCAAAAAAGAACATTGTTTTTTTTCACATTAAGAGATGCACTCATGCATTTTCCAAAAAACGATTGCTTATTATATGTATTTTGTCGTTTGCATTTAATTTAATTTTGCTTTGCTTTGCTTTGCGTGTGGGTCATGTAATAGAGGGGATGTTTCATTTTAACTTAACTCTATCGATAAGATGATGATGATTCATTACACACAGATACACACACATTATACATTTTACATGCATCACACCACAAACAAACACACAGTGCATTTATATTACGTGATAGATGGTAAAAATGGTAAATGGATTTGGGTAGGTTTTAAGACGCAACTTGTTTTTTATTATTTTCTTGTACGTATGTCACGATAATCAACGGACAGGTCAGTTTCTGGCAGCTTTTCTTAGTTTCTACATACACACACGAGAATCTATAAAAGTTAACATCTTACCTTTTACGAATACGAAGTGTGTAGCCAATACCCAAAACCATTGTGATTTACGTTTGTTGAACAAAAGTAAGTGGGAACAGCAGTAATAACTTGAGTGTGAATTTATGTCTCTTCCTCACATTGCCTTTTTTTGACTTCCCTCCTCAAAAAAAAAGCAACAGAAAAACAGACAAACGTCTCCTTTTCCCTTATTATTCTTCTTCTTGTGCTTCTTTTTCGATCAATGTTGATTTAAAAACTGATTATATTTTTTTTGTATAACTCGACGAGAAAAAACAACAAGAATTGACAGTAAATGGGCAAACAAATACTCCGAAATAGTACTAGAATGGTTTGCTTGTCATATCGTATCGAATCAAACCCAATGAAACAATATATCCTGTCCCATTACTCTCCACCATACACAATCGAGAGAACAAGAACAAATCCTTAATTGGAATTACACCACCAACTTAAAAAACTAAATGCACTCACTTTGTCATTCATTTTTTTGTCTTGTTTCAAATCTCCATATCATCTGTATCTGTATGATATAAACGTTGTTGAGGATAACGTGTATGTGTACGTTTTGTCTTAAATACGTTAATACGACTGAACCAATGAGAACATAGAGCCTTGGCCCACCAACAAGGTTACTGTATATATTTAATATGATTGTCTAATGTCGTCAGTCAGATAGCTATAGGAGAGCTAACGTTATTACAAGTTGCGTTTAAGGTAGCCCTGGTGGCAATCTGATTGCAATCGCTCTTTTTCTAACTGTTCCACACGGGTTAATGTGGATAAACTGACACACCTAGACCTCAACGTCAGCCACCACTTGACATGTACACGTCAGGATACTCACGGAGAGGGACTTTGTTTTTCATTCACTTGGCAGTTGGCAGTAGTTCCTATGTCTTTTTTACCGACATTTATGTTCACAACTCTGGTCACAATGACGACATAAACTCGAGTCTATTGTCAACGCTCATCTTCAATATGAGACTTTGAAAGCTCACTGGAATCATCCTTTAAACAAATGATCACTTAATATTTCACCACTGAATTAACTCTCCACCTCATGAACGACACACGGGCAAACAACAAAAAACTTTTGACAAATGATACTTCAAACACATATAATGTTTCCTTTTTTTATTTACTGTACATGCACTCACTACGAATTCCACGTCTACTCGTTGTCCGCATTGTTTGCAATATAATAAAAAAACGGAACCTCTCCGAATCTGTGTATTACGAATAAGTAACAAATATTACGTCAGTACTAAAAGTGTAAAGCATTCTTTGGTTGTAACGTAATACTCAAATTTGGATTTGGATTTGTTCTACTTAAACAACAAAGGCAAAGTTGTTGTCAAAAATTTTGAATTCGAAATCTGGGTGCCCATAAAAAAATGAGGCTTCTTCTTCACAATAATTTTCAGTTTGCAATATATTTCACGGGCGTGAGAAGAGTTGAAGTATAGGTTATGTTACGTCTGCTCCTTTTCTATACACTGCACACTGCAGAGAAACAACCTGTTGCATGCTACCAACTATCAACTATTATTTTCCACGATTAAATAATAATAATAATACGCGAACAACAAGGGGAGAACAAGGTAGACCTAACTTGGCCAGGAAGCCAGGAGCTTTTAAGTGAACTGGTGATGAGACTTAGACTGAGGCCTAACCGAGTAACTGGCTTACATATACGATGAAAAACACCAAACAAAAAAAAAATCAACTGGGAATTAAACGAAACAAGTGTGTCCTGACGCAGAGAAGAACGACGACTAGAACGATAGATCCTAACATCCAGATGAGAATGAGAAAACAGCAACTGACACATCCTGTATTGCCTCAAGCAAATTAAGTCAACGTGAGGGGGTACCTACAGACAATCTTCCAAGCACGAACGGAATATACAGTACATCAGTACACATACACACTACTACACACAGCATATGCAATGCAGACACTCTCTGTACATAGACGAGTGAGCAGAGTCAGCCCGTTTGAACGTCAAAAGGACGGAGCCACAATGTCCAAACCCAATAGTCATTTCATTGCTGAATCCACCCTCACACATTTATATATTTTACATTATATACTGTACAGTACTGCACACTGTTGTACACACACAAAGAATAATACAGAATAAATCAGCGTCCCCCCCAAAAAACGTATGATATTCTATTTTGTACAAACATATGTGCTACTGCAAGTTGCACAATTGCACTCTTCACTGCATTGTGCAACCATGTCCAAAGAATATTATTATTATATAATATAACCACAACAACAACTCACCTCAGCTACTTGTAATTATATTTTATACACAAGAGATGTATAAGGGAAAGTAATGAGTCAAAGTCGAAGTCGAAAGGAACATATCAATATTGTATATTACTATTATTATTATTATTATTATTTATTTTTTTGTTCCGAATTCATTTATCCTCTTATATTTCTTATAGATATAAAGAGAGATGAATATTTATCCTACATGTTTGAACATATATACAGATTACAGACACGTGACTTGGGAGTATGACAAACATCGAGAGAGACATGAAAAAAAAAGAGTTTGTAAAGTAGCTACATCATGATCATTTACGCTCCACTCTCTGAGCCAATTCATTAAAGACTTGACTAATTAAAATAATCCTCTATTGATTGCTCATTACCAAATCCAAATGATCATCCCCTACACACACAATGAATTTTGCTATATTTATGCTCGACTATCAACAGCATAATTGCCTCTTCATTTAAAGAGCTGTATACATCATTTCCAAGTGTATGTCTGCGTCGTGGCGTTTTTGTATGGGGCGTTCAACCAACCCAGTTCTCAAAATACTTGGTTAATTGATAGTGGAAAATTTGCGTTCTCAACACATTAAGGACACCTTAACTCTCGGACAAAAGATGAAAGTATTATAAATGCAGTCTATTTGAAGATACTTACTAGTAAGTATGTATACAGAGAAGGACAAGGGGACAAGAGACTAACTGAGAATGAGTCTGTACTGTGTACACTATGGAAGTGTACCGGCCATCGAGACTTCACTGAAGTCACTTCAGCGTCATTATAACAATGAACAATGATACTAAAATTAGGTGTAAAAATCCTATATAGCATAATTCCCACTAACCAACATTTTCTGTAATTATTATGATCCTTGCCTACATATTCAGTAAATGTTGTGTATTTTTAACATGTAGGTATTTAATTTAATACATTTACAGAAAAACAATATAACTGACAATTGTGACTGTGAGTACTGATAAGTGATGCAATTGAACAACTCACAATGCTCAATGTGTAGGTATTTTTACATTTTCGTGTTATTGTGTACAAAAGTACAAATTGCCTAGAGTGTAGACAACTATAGGAAATCCCCACAAAAAAAATACAATAACAATAATAATAAACATCTGATATTATAAAAATCTGACTGTGATACACCGAAGGGATACAAAAAATATATATAGAAAAGACTACATGAATAAAATCACGAGAGAACAATTGTCAAAGTTCAGCTTAGCAGACAGAGTTCATGGAATTACATTTAAAAACATATCAGATTTATACGCAATAAACATAAACCCACAGAGTGAGGAAGTTCTGATTTGAAATTCCCTGATAATTCTTTATACATATAATATTTGAAAAACGAGATGTACACTGCAAGATTCCATTGAATCTGATACGACAAATACGACAATAAAAAAAAACCTAACCAACATTAGAAACATGTATCTATACATTGTACAATGTAGTACAAAGTACTATGTAATACCTCAAGCCTCAAACTATATATACGCATGAAAAAAGAAGGACACATTAAGCATGAAAACAGGGCATTTTTCATCTTTGTTTCTACTTGAAAGAGGTATGAAAAAAAATGCAATTCAGTAAATTATAGTCTCGACTTCTCTTTATCTATAGCCACTCGGTGTTTCAAACCTACATCCATGTGGAATAGGAATAGAAGAAAAAAAATAACCATATAATAATAGATAGTAAAATCACCCATCCTCGTCAAGTTACTTCCGCTCTCCATAAAATCCTACACACACAATCAAAAGATTATGTATGGTTATAACTATATAGTTAAAGGATTTCTTTGTACTTTTGTCTAGTCTATCCTGATTTCTGATTTTAAGGATGTTAAGGATGAGTCTGTCTGTACGCATTATGCATTCACATTCAAAGTCTTTAAGTTTGAATGTGTGTTCATGTTTTGTAAAGGCTTCCCCAAAATTACCTACACACACATGAGCAGTGCTCATGTGTGTGCTCATTGAGCACACAGTAGAATCCGATAAAAAACAAGTAAAATTACAGAAAAACACACTGCTCTACACAAACATTAAAGAAGTAGTATAAACAATAAACATGGTAATAGTTTTAAAATGGTTTTGAAATTATGACGACAAAAATAATATTACAAAATTATTTTATTTGTTTCTTTGTTTGGGCTTTCCATGTGATTCTGTTGTGTGTGTATTTGTGTACAATGTAAAAACGGTTTGATGTATGTATGCATGTGTCTATGTAATAGCTTATGATGATTTGTCAACAAAAATAAAATAACCACTGGTTTAAAGTGGTTCTTATTATTTTTAAAATATACAGATAAAAAAGAGCCGGAAAGTCATTTCCATTCTGTCCGTAGCTTCATTACTCTTTTCAACACAAAACATGAGGCTCATAGTCCACACACACACACACACACACCACGTGTACTGTTCACACGTTAAAAAATTCTCTAAATTCTCCACAGTTTAAAGTCATTTAGGTAAAAAGCTTAAATACGTGTGGATATTTACGTGTAAGAAAATAAATTTTTCACTTGTTCTCAAAACGGGTTTTTCAATTGTGCATCCCAATCTCCCACCAAAAACCATAATACATTAACTGACTCTTGAGAGAGAGAGAGAGAGAGAGAGAGAGAGAGAGAGAGAACACACACAAAAACAGATACAATGCAAGAAAAACGATTATATTTGTATTCAAACTGTCCATGGTCTGTGGAAGAAAAATAGATAGAGTTGAGAGGAGCGAATGACACACAATGAGCTAAAATGAATTATACCATGATATAAACTTTGTTCAAGTAACGAATTAGAATTCAAATTTGAATTCGACGACGACGACCATGTCAAGCTGTATGTTTTCCAACACTTTTAAGTAATTCGTATGTCTTT
Organism: Gisinianus flammeolus; assembly: GCA_034699125.1. Classification (NCBI taxonomy): domain Eukaryota; kingdom Metazoa; phylum Arthropoda; class Collembola; order Symphypleona; family Katiannidae; genus Gisinianus; species Gisinianus flammeolus. The sequence continues at coordinate 54,301 of JAIUND010000133.1, read as the reverse complement.
TACAATCTCTCTTCCCTACATCTATCTCTCTCTCTGTCGAAAAGAAAAGAAGTAAAAAAAAACATCGATGGACATTGAGCATGCATTTTTGTCACACCTTCATTTCATCTCAAAGCTTTTAATGCTCACAATAAATTATCCCTGGGCACCAAACAAATTTAAACACTTTACATGTATAATGAAAGTCAGAAGCTGAGTAATTTACATTTTTACTTTACAATTTATAGCGTACATAATGAATATATTATGGAAAATGTATGAAGAAAATCTTTGATCGGTTTAAACTTTAAAACAAATTCTACAATTGTAAATGTAAGTACATAATTTCCTGGTACGTGGGTATTTACAAGCATTTTTATTATTGCGGCCCAAACCAAATGCGGCATTCAATCCCAACCATTTAAAGTCTGAATTTGATACTCATCCTGAGTCCTACATAAAACTCTTACATATACTCATCATGCAATTTAATATGAAGTAATAAAATAAAAAACACCCAGTTTGAATCGTCAATCTATGAAATGGAACAAGCTTTCTCTCATATTACTAACCTACCTATATACAGTTTACCACTTTTGTACATACTAATCAAAGGTTAATGTGGGAGGGGATCTTGTAAAACTGCTATTATAAAATCCTTGTGTCTTAATTTAAAAAAATATATGTATTCAGACAATTACAAGCCATCTGACAACACAAAGTTATCACAAATCTGTCCAGGAAAGGCAAGCTCAAAGTACATACAGATATGAAATGTATTTAATGTAAGTTCAGATGGGATGAGAAAGCTCATTTAAACAAATTTGTTAACAAATGAGTTTACACCCCTTTTTTTCTTTAGAGTACACATCATTAGAGAGGAAATACCAAGATAATCTTGAAATATGTACAATGGCAAAGGCAACTTTTCAAGTTTACTCTGTCGTGTATAAGAAAATAATGGAATAATGACACGGGTGTAATTTGAAAACACACACACACACATTCCAGCCTTATCATTAATTCCGCTGAAAAATTTGGAGAGAGAGACGGGAAAACATGCGAATTCGTTTTGTCGTCTAAAAACTCTTCACTCTTCACGTAATAACGGACGTTCGAACGAGTGTAAGTTAACCAATAAAGAAATGAATAGAGAAAAGTAACAAAGATTTTACTTGCAGAGAGAGAAGGACATGCAAGAGCATGTTCATACTTTAAATGTGATGTTACCTTCTCCTCCTCTCGCGTTCGTTACATCATGGTAGAAACCTATCATCAATATTAAATGCGTCAAATCACGCCATTGGAAGTTTTTATTCTGCTGCCGCAACAAGAAAAGTCACAGTTACACATGTTTTTCGCATACACATCAAGATATATGTAGGGTGTAGCTGTTGATATGGTATCGTAACATGATGCAATTCATTGAACATGCATAGACAGATACTTACATCTGTGCGTCTCTCTTTCTCTCCCTATCTGTACATGCCATAAAATCAAAATCATGCAAAACGGAAGAAATACTATAAAGAGAAACAGATATTACATGAACATATAATAAACTGCAACGAGACACAACCGCAGGGACATATATATAAAAGAAATAGAATTCAAAAACTCAAGTCGTACAAGTGTGAAAAATACTTACATAAGGTACATACACACACACAAACATACACACACACAGATACTTGATGTTGATGATGAATGAAAACTCAGACCATAAATTGACTCGAATTTCAATCCCACTATGCAAATTATGAATGACAAGGGAAATGTACAACAGATTCATCATACAATCCACATTTTTTCACACCAAACACAATGCTGCTACGCACAATGTGAGTGCATGGTCGTTAAAAAAAACTATTTTTAAAAAACTGCAAAGCTTCAAACTAATTCAAAAGTCACACACAAGATAGTTTTGCTCTTGGACTTTAGTTTTCAGCAACAGACACACAAATCCTAATAACAATAATAATAATATTAACAACAACAACTCACTTCCATTTTATAATCTCACTTCCAAGTGAGAAAATTTAAATACTTTTTTTTATGTTTGTACATAACCAAATTAATCGTGAGTAAAAGATTCACATGGCCCTCAAACTATAAAACTCCTCTTCAGTCCTCAGTGATAATAATGATGACATTGCAGCATCTAGTTTACTGTTTAACGACACCCGATTTTTTGTCCTACTTTTTCCCCTCTGTTTACTGTCTCACATCCTCTGTACCTTTTAGTCTCCATATAGTACAACTTGAAACTAACAATGTACAAAAGAAATGCACATAAAGAAGGAAATTAAAACACTGAGCAAGGTGCTAAAAACTATCAAAGGGGAGAAAGGAGAGAGAGAGCATTTGTAAGTTGTATTAAATTTTTTGAATATCAACTACAAAACTACCACAATGTCAGTTTAATTTGCTTTTGGTTTTTTACTCTCGACTTCATATATGTACGACTTGCTGTAATGTTCCTTGTCTCTTTGTTTGTGTATGTGTAATTTGAGGAAATTATTCAACTGTACTAACAAAAAACTAGCAAAATTTTAAATGGGAATTTTAAACAGCTCAACTATATCGAGCAATAGCATGGAAAAAAACTTGGTTGTTTGTCCGCGTGTTTGTGTGTTTTGTGTACGTTGCCGATGAACTCTCATTATAATCTACACATGAGTTACAATTTTACAATTTTGCATTCCAAGAAAGAGTAAGTTTTTCAAATGAGTGTAAAAAGAGCTGCCACTTTGTACACGTACACTCTTGACAAAATACGATGGCCAAGCGGAACCAATGAGAGAGAGAGAGAGAGAGGTAGCAGAATAGTTTGCTGCATGGTGAGCAGAGAGTGGAATTGACAAAAAAACATACACACACACAGCCTGAAAATCTCTGTTGTTGGGCATAAATACGGAACTTGCGTGAGAGAAACTCATCGGGAAGGTAAAAATGAAAGAGGGAAAAGGACACTGGCTTCAACAAAAACACTCTTTTACCTTATATAACACCATCTATACTCTCTATGTACTTGAATAGGAAGTCCAGCAGACTCTCCGTTTGAATTTATGTGAATTCTTCTTGTACAATAACAAGAAGACGAAGAAGAAGAGAGTTTAACGAATTCAGGGCATTGGCTTACATGAAAGATACCATGTCCATGCATATGTAACATGTACTCACCTTTACTACAAAGGCATGTAAAAGGTAAAAGTGTTGCATTCAAAGATGAAAAACGAGTAAAAGTTGAAAATATTCATATACATATATTTATATGACGAACGGTTTCAACTTTTGTGCAAACAACCGAAACTATCATGCATAAACAGACTACCGACTCGCTATTCGTCCACTTGTAGAGCTGCGAGACAGTAAATAATGCCGACTGGATTTAATTGCTGAATTGAATCGAAATTTTTATGTTATTTTCTACAACATGTACATGTACACGTCCTTTCTCTGCATACCTTCCATTGGAAATTTGGAAGGTATTTAGAATAAACAAATAAATCATGAATACCCTTTCTCTCTGTATACTATGGAAAAAATTCCAATAGTTCTTCATCCATCATTGCCAGGAGCATCTCCGCGATATTTACATGTACTCATTACATACTTTAAAACTAGATATATCGTCTATCATACAATTATCACCTTAATTTTACACGTAATCATCCCCATTATACATTCCGCCTCTCTCTAGCTCTCTCATTTCCCTGTGTGCAAATAAATTGCATGTTATGTTACTCTCGCCGTCTCCCTCTTCTTCCTTCTCATCCTTTTTCCAGAGAAGGAATTTTTCTTCTTCCCAACCGTGAATTTGTATAATCTTACACAGTATAATCTTTATTTTTTTTAGGTGACTGAACTTGAACTACATGTAGAAATCTACAATACAATTGAACTGAAAACAGGCACACGAGCGTCACATGTAATATTATGCAAGTTGTTTCAATAAGGAAATCAAAAAAGTGTGCGTAGTTATGTCATAGAATTTTGTGCCGTACTGGATACTTCTGGATACAAAATTACTGTGTTTAAGTATGACTATGAGGAGTTTATTTCGTTTCGTTCGTATACTGACTTCTACTGACAGGCTGAAGGTTAAAATGTGAAGACAATAAGTCAGTGCAAAGGAAATGGTATATTTTATACAGGGACAAAACCGGACAGCATAATATACTGAGGAACATAGTCAAACAGAAGATTGGATCAAGTCGTCCGTCACTGCACGAAAAAACCAAAGAATTCCATTATAGGAATGTTCAATGCCTAAAAGCTGAGGGAGAGAGAGAGAGAGAGAGAGAGAGAGAGAGAGAGAGAGAGAGAGAGAACGATGGATGGATATCTTAGAGAGACAATGTAATGGAAAAGAACATTGCATGCTGGTAAGATTTGTCTCGGTTCGTCCACAATCTACACAACGGAAAGACTACAACCTATCAGTAACAATCAGAGAGAGATCAAGTCCAGAAAAATATACGAGAAGATGAGAAAGCTCAGTTAAGTGTGTGTTTGTATGTACATATACGTCGTCGTATTTGTATTTTGTTTCTTTCGACTTTTTTTTTATGATACAACAAGAGAAGAGAGAGAGAAACCCACAATAACTTTTTCTTTACGACTGTGTCTTTGAAATTTACAACAAGTCTCTCATAGATTCATGAATATTTATACAACTCCCAAATAACCAATATTTTAGAGTTGTCGTGTATCAATACTCTCTGTGTATTCTACCATACATAGAAAGTCCAGTGAACAAAAAGTCTGAACTCTCAAGTCTGTGTTTTGCTTGAAATGTTATGCAAACTTTTTTATTATTATTAATACGTGTGTATGCTCCCTGTTACTCAAGTAAATAAAACGCTTCAACTGCTCCCTGGCACACATGCCAATGGAAGCTCCTGAACATTTTCATTTCCATTCTAGTCGTTAAGGCTTGTCTCATTTACATGGAAATGTTTGAAAAATAAATATATACCATTACTATAGTCGTCTTATTATACGTTGCTTTCAAGTAAATATTAGACTTGTTTCTTTACACATGATTTACAAAAACGTGCCAGCCTTATACACATAAACAAATTAGAAATTCGATTCTTCTCTCCCCGGTTCCTCTGCTTCGTCGTTGTTTCATGAGGAAAACGCAGTTTCTATATGCACATTGACCGATGAACGATTAAATGTTTTCGTACACACAAGTTTTGCAGTATGGATTCTGAAAGAAAAACTGAATGTGAATAAAAAAATCAGACTTACAGTCCGGAGGAGACAGAACGAGAACGAGCTCCTGCAAAATTGTGAACTTCGGTAATTGTAGGAGGAGGTGGTAGCGGTAGGTCATCATTTAAAACTTCAACCTCTTCTTCCTGGAGGGGAGGAGGGGGAGGTAGATCAGGTGATTGGCATCGAGGTATACTCATCATAGACGGTTTATTGGGCACCGGTGGAGGAAGAGCGTCGGATGACGATGATAAAGAATTTGACTGTTGTTGTTGCTGCTGCTGTTGTTGTTGTCTGACTGGAGCACGGGGTAGTGGAGGAGGTGGTAAACTGTTTTTACAATCACCAGACTAAAAATACACAAATACACATGGCAATTAGTTTCCATTTGAAATAATAAGATAAATAGTAAATGTGTGAGATTCAACATTAACATTCTAAGGTATCAGTGGTGGGGGACATCAAAGCTTTGAAGTTCATTCATTCATTGTTGTATAGAGACGCTACCTGTTGAGAAAGTCCTCTAAGATGAGGTTTCTTTGGTGGACGTTCAGGTGGTACTGGCGTGGGCTCTTTCGTCGAATTTGACTTCATGTTCACTCCACTCCAAGATGGGGCACTACCTGTTGCTTCTCGATTCACCAAGTGTGGCAAGTACTTGGACATGTATGCCATACGAGCACTGAAACAAAAATTATACACATAATAAAAAAATATCCATTTATTATTATCATTACTCAGTTAAAATTCTTATATTTAACTTCAAACACAAACTTAGAAAAATGGCAAAATTCTTTAGCCGATATAACATGGAGAATGCAATGTTTAATAAATGAGCAGTGTTTTATTTTCTTGTCAACACATTTTAACAATCTCTCGTGCTTTTTTAAATAAAATTAAATAACTTTGGAACAACCTGAACTCCTTTGCTCGCTTGTGTATTTATAGAACTGAACACTTTAATATACGTAAAAATAAAATTAACTTTTAAAACTCCTGATTTTCGAATTCCGAATTCGAATTATGGATTATGATGTCGAGCTCACCAAACTTATGTATAAATAACTGATTACTACTATGCAAAGAAAAATGAAACACAATTCCTTTTGCAGCCATTTCCTACAATGAAATCAGCAATTGTAATGTATTATATTTGATTCTATTATAGAGTTAAACAGCGTGATACACTTCTCCATGTTCAAAATTGGAATGAAATAGTACAACGATGGAAATGTCTGTTTCTCTATTTGATTGAAATTCAACCGTTGAATGTTGTGGTCCTACAAAACTGAGAGAGACATCCGTCTCACTGTCTATCGATATGATATTTGCATTCAACTTGAATGAAGAACTAAGAATTCTTGCATAAGTTTGACTTTGAAAGCTCTCACTTTGAGAAACTCTCGCTTTCTTTCCCTTTCACGTTCTCGCCATAAAAATGTTCATGTGTATTAATACAAATTTAAATGTATAGAGCCATATTCGTTTACATACGTATACAGCAGTTATTGGTATTATTAGTATTTGTATATGTGCTCAGTGCTCACGACACTGGCTAATGTTTATAGTAATGGTAATTCTATATCCATGCACATCTATATAGATTCATTGTATTGTGTTAGGACGGTTTAAAAAGTCCATGTTTATGCATCATCGAAAGGAATTGAAAGTTTTTTGTTGTTGAGCGTTTTCAATACGTTCACTCTTATCTTTAGACTTGAAACACCGTGGTAACACTGGTTCAACTGACACTGAACATACACACTGGCAAAATTATATATACTTTTTTCAACATTAGCATATGTACGATGCAAGATCACACACTCGCCTCACACGCCTTAATCTGACACGAAACAAAAGGTCAAATTATAAAAATGCCATTCCAAAAAAAAAATTCAAGTCATACAGCCATGACGTTTTTTTCTTTCTTTCTCTTTCTTTCTGAACCATCAAAATAGTAATGCACACATCAAAATACCGAGAGTGAGATTTCAATCCATCTGGCACATCTCCAGCAAAAATATTAAATAAAGAAAGGAGTAGTCACAGTCTGTCGTGAATCATCTCATCTCACTTTTTTTATGATATTATTTCAAAGTTGATAGCAACAATACACGCAAATGTACTTATGATGTATATACTACATACATGTACACACTTTTCCATGTATTTCATCTTCATTTATTTGAGTTTGTCTCTCACTGGAAATGTTACAACATTCAACATTACTAGATTAAATTGGTTAGTATAGTTTTTTCAGGGAGAAAAAAACTATCACTCTGACTTGCCCATTCCCCAATATATAACAGCAACAGCTTTTAAAAAAATAACAACTCACTGAACAGCTCTAATACTAAAATAAGATATTTTTCCTATTTACATTTCCTGCAAACATTTTATACATTTTCACTGTAGAGTGCCAGCAGATGTATTAGTTTAGCAAGCTCAAATTTCAGAATTACAATCTGTCTGCTGTCTACATTTACCATGCTCAATGCTCAAACACATACGTACACACTCTAGGGCTTGGCAAACAAAATAATTGTATTTTCATTTTTAACTAATGGTTAGATAATTCTCTGCCTCTCTCTCATACAAATGCATTTTTTACGCGTAGTAAGTTTATTGACGACTGGTAATTCAATTACCACAATTTACTTGAGCATATCTTATATCTGTATAGCCATATACACAATTTAAACATTTGTATTTTAAATTAAATACTTGGTTGTACGTACAATAATTTTGTGCAAGAATAAATGCTATTGTTGTTCCATTATCTGTCTGTGTACATGAAAAGAGTAGTGTTTAATTGTAAAAATATAATATGATCTCATTATCTATTTTTACATCAGTGTTGGTATTTTAATTTCAATCACATGCCATAACGGAGATTGAACATTTAATCATCTCAAGAGTGGTCCCAATGATCAATGGAAGTAAAAAAACACACCTTTATATAGGTAGTTTCAAGTTTGAAATTTCTCTAATAAAAGCTATTGACACGCGCTATACATGTGTTCTATTAGAAATGTTTATGTCAGTTGGAAAATTATGAGACCAAGGCTAAGTGAGAGATGTGAAATAGGTCCTTTTGACTTTAAATTACGCACACGGAATTCAATGTAATAGTTATGTGACATGGAGTTAAGTAGGCCCAATCCGCACACTGGTGTGAATCTCTGCCGCTCAGGTGTCGTATGCGTACACCTGCTCGGTTATCAAAGTAGCCAATTCACAATGCCCCTTTGTTAATATTAAATAATTAAATATTTAATTTAAATCGGACCATCGAGAAAATATTTTCTTGATTTTTTGTCCGAATGTTTAATTCATGTGGATTTCAGATTCTGATTATTGGACGATAAGAATTTTGATTTTGAATTTGTAAACATTTTAAAACATGAAGATTTTCCGTTCACTAATGAGGTAGGGAAGAAAGTGTGTTCCAAATGACCCATGCTCTGATTGAAAAATAAAAAATACCAGCGTGTAGAGGTCAACTACACAACTTTAATATGGGACACGAACCGAAGTTTCCGTCTCGTTCTCCCGTAAAAAAATAACAACCGAAAAAATTAGCATTACGGCAAAATCTTTTCTTTGGGATTTTTTTTGCACGGAAAAATTTTTGCGTTGAGACTTGAAACTTTCAGGGGCGTCTTCTGGGGCACTCAGGTCAAGTCTAAATTAATTTCAGATTTTTCGGCCCACCCGTTGAGAACCCGGGTAACGTACCCGGACATCATTCGGGGTTTCCACAAATCATGTCGGATTTCAATAAACCTTGGTAGGACGATGCAAAATAGCGCTATGAACAACTTTTATCTTGTGATCACCCCACTTTTATCATCCGCGTGACCTGTAGAGGTCAATCTGACTTGTTTCGTGTCACGGCACCCCAGCGGTGACCCGATGAACTAAAAATCCGAAAAAATTCATTCGCACATCCAAATATATGCTCTTCAAAACAGCCTTGGTCCCAGGTCACCAAATGTCACGGACCGTGTATGACAGGTCACCAAACTTTTCGCCCTGCTGTTAGGGTCAAACGGTGATCTCCAACAAACTTTCCGACAAAGAATCAAGAAAAATGTTTCTCAATGATTTTTTTAATTGTATGCGTCTCGAGAAAAACTCGGAAGAGAAAGGACCGCAACAAGAAAAGAAAAACTTGAAAGTCAGTCGAATTGAGAATCTCCTGTGAGAATTTTGTTCTTGTTTTAGAGCTCACACACGGTCAGACAACTCCCTCCCATACACACATACAAAACTACAAAATTGCCTTTGATTACGTTGTACATATGTACGACAATTTTTAATTGCAATTAAATCCTTATAACTTGAAAACGGTAAAAGGAACTCACATGAGAGTTTTACTCAAAATACAACTAGAAATTACAAGTGATTGTTAGAGAGAATATTTTGACTTTTGTATTTGGTTAATTGTAAAAAAATTGCGAAAGTCGAAGTAACTTTGAATTTTTTTTTACAATTAACCAAATACAAAAGTGAACATATTCTCTCTAACAATCACTTGTAATTTCTAGTTGTATTTTTAGTAAAATTCTTATGTTAGTTCCTTTTGCCGTTTTCAAGTTATAAGAAAAAGTAAACGCGTACGCCAACCCATTAGGGGATATTGGAGATTTCCCTGTCCTATGCGGGCTTAACTAGTTATTGCGGAATGTAATCATGATCATAATGTAAAGGTCATCAGACTAATTTATGATTATAATTCATATTGGTCCTGAGCAGTACACCAATCATGTAATACATTTAAAAATGTCCAGTTTCCTATACTAAATAATTCAATAACTCTCGTTGTTCTTGTTATACCATTTAAGTTTTTTATTGGAATATTATCCCATTTAAGCTTTTTATTGGAATATTATCCCAATTAATTATTAGACATCTTGATGCTATCAATTTGTAAAGAGAACTCTGTCATCTTATAATATGAAATTAAATGATCGGAAGTCTTTGCACTCAACTTTTACAAATATCCGTCCTTTTATGTAAAAAAGTAACTCAAAATTTTCAGTAGGTACTTTATAATAAAATGAAGAATATCAAAAACAAAAGACATTAATCTATCAAATGGTTAATATATTCCGTTGGGTGTGATAAAATTGATAAATTAACACTATTAAAAGTATGGGATAAAGAAACCAATTATACATTAAGTGATGTTACGGAGGTAACATATACACATACACTCCTTTTTCAAAGCAATTATAAGATCGATGTTTTCAGTTTTTGTGTTAACAATTCTTTTTGTTTTGTTTTTTCTTCGCTTTTTGCCGTAAACTTAGGATGGGCAGCTAATACTTAACCTTCCTCTTTATAAGTATTCTACACTCATGTATGAAAAAAATGAGTCATTTAAGTGTACACATGGGAGGCACAAAAACTTACTCGAGCCGAGTCGAGCTTACCTCACAATGATTCAACTTCAAGATCACTCAACCGTACCAAAAGAAAGCAAAGTCAAGTTCAACCTACGAACAATTAATAACTAACGATAAAAAAAATACATGTACATATGAGATGGGAGACTCCTGGTTTTTTTCATAAGGGTTGGGTTAATAAACTCTTTTTTAAAGTTGCAAATATGATTAGAAAAGTGTAATCGCAAATCTGCAATCTTTAAAAAAAAAAACAAAACAAATTGACTCATCTATGTCTACAGTTTTATATGTATTTTTATTCTCTCTCGTAAATTACACCCAAAAAACGAAACTGATGTTTTGAAAATATATTAATAAAAAATGGTAATGGTCTCCATTCATTCATTACACATTCATTTGTACGTAATGACTCCTTTGTGAAATTTTCCGTATGAGTGAAGTAGACTTTCAATTATCTCATCTCAAAATTTTATTGTTCAAGACTCCCCTCGGGCGAGTCTTAAAATCGATCATATCTCATATCTCTCTCTTCGTTTAAACTTTATCTAATACTCTCATAAATTAATTTACAAGCTTGAAAAGAAAGGGAATTTAAACTCAAATTAATTTCTTTCAACCTCATTTAAAAGCTTTTTTCACCAAAATAAATAAATAAGAAACCTACACACACAACTGTTTATTTTGATCTTTATACTCAACGAATTGTGAGGATTATCTGCCCAAAAAGATGTAACAACATAAATATTACAGATATAACAAAAGAAAAGTTTTTAAGAATTGAATAGAAAATTAAACAGACCATCATCATTAAAATCTCTACAGACACCCAACCGTGTAAACATTTTCATTTTCACCCCTACATAAAAAAAAGTCTATATACGCTTCCCTATTACAACTACATACAACTTTTGCCAACTTCATTAAATTATTATTGTATAATTCTTTTCATATTTTCTGTATGACTCGACAACAACTCAATAAAAATCAAAAGCTACAATAAAAGTTTAAGTATTAATAGTTTTTTTTTCATGTTTGATTTTGATATGCTTGCTCAAATTTTTGTACGATGACTCAAACGTTTTAAATCAAATGTAATGTCACCAGCATGGAGCATTCAAGAATACAATTTAATTTTTTTTTTTTGCAGTGCTCAAGGAGAAATGACAAGTTTATAAAAATTTTGATTATTTGACAAAGGTAATTGACACCGACCGATTGGATGAGTATTTTAAGATGTGTGAATGTTCTATACATGTTTATGTACTCTATATATTGTAGAATTTCTGTACATGTGAATATACGGCCGTCAAGAGTAATATAGATGAAAAAGATAAAAGCGGTACAAATGCTTGTGCATGATTGCTCGTCTTTGATTTCATTTACACCGACAACTTGTGGATGTACACATAAGTATGTATTCAAGTTATACACTCTATGTGCTGTTTCTCTCCCTCCACAATAACCCACGACTTGAAACATTTTTAAGTCATCGATTCTAAAACTACACAAGCAAAGATTCTAAGACAAGGAAAGATTCTAAAACTACACATAGGTTTTATTCCATCCTTATTCTTTTATACACTCGAGTACCGAGTATGTAATACCGGTATAAGATAACCCTAGAATAGAGAAATGAATACTAATCCTTCAGGCAAAGTATATCTAGACAAAAAGTGTAATACATATTTATTGTAGAGTAATCTTTTAAAAATTTTCTCATGGTTGGATTGGGAATCGAAATCGAATTTGAACACTCTCTCTCCGTACTTTACAGATATCCCTTTTACAGCTTGAGAGCTATAATTCAAAATTTTGTGTATGAACAAGAGCTAGAGCATATTTCACATATTCATTTCCATATACATACATAGTTTCAGAGAGAGAGAGAGAGAGAGGCGGATCATAAAATATTGTGTATGTAAGATATCTTGTTTTTGGACTTCACACGACGAGGACTACACCCATATCAACTGTAAAATCCTCAAGTAAGTACCCAAAAAATCACTAAGTACTCATCCCAGAAAGGAGCTTTCTCAGCTTTCAAACAGAAAAAATGTCAACACCACGCACTATATGGTCAGACTGACTGATTGTGAGTCATCGCAAACTGTATGTACTACCTATCGAGTGTATATAATTTCATACGACTTTCCGATCCACACACCAAAAAAGACCCTTCAAAACTTTTCCACAAAAAAGAAAGAAATAAAAACATGTGCAGCAGCCGATATACATATGTAGTTTTAGAGTTGACCTTATATTATATGAGGTCTCTTTGGATAGTTCTGTCCTTAAACTTTGAGTGAGGGTACAGAGCAGAATATCTCTCGTCGTTTCCGTGTCAAGAGCTTAAATGAAGTACTCGAGCTTTACAGGTAATTATAGAAAAAACAGCATTAGTGAGGGGTATTAACTTCGTATACATCATGCATATGTGTACGTATATGTACATTGCTTTGCTTACGTGGAGAAAAATGAGGATAAGTGACAAATTAATTCACAGAAACTGAAGCACAACTAAAATAAACTGTTAAAACTGTTAAAAGTATAACTTGACGGTAATTAGAGAGACAAACTTGTTCCAATGTTGGTTTCTCCGAGGCCAAGGATTTTAATTTTGTAGGTGAGTCAGACTGGAGACTCAATAGTCATTTATACAAATACTTTATGAAAAACTTCCACGAGGTTCTTTCTGTACCTCCTCCCACAACTACAAACTACAATAGCACAAGGTACAAGCTACAGAAGACATAATAATACACAGGTACATTGTTTAACATTACTAGGTACTTTATAACCTATAGGTATTTTGAGAATTATTTAGCCAATTGATTTCCTTACTATCCAACATGAACATGACAGTGACAATGATAATAAATCAAATGAGAGAACATATGTACGTATGCATACATATACCTATATACTTTTTCGATCTGTCACCATCTTCTCTGACAATAATTATCTAGTATCTCTCACGTATAGATATCCTACAGCCAGATCTTTAACCAATAGTCCTGATAATGTATTCGCATCCTCTCGTCAAAACTTATTCATAATTCGATTATACAAAAATAGCTACAAGCCCGATGAGCATTCATGTAATACATCCCCACAATATGTGAATACAAATGCACGACTCTTCCCATTCCGTACATGTATTTCAGCTCTATCAGCTGAACTATCTATATTTGTATATTTACCCTACCATTATAGACTTTAAGAAATGTACAATCACTATCTGTAGAGTTTTAACAGTTTTATTGTTGAGGGAGAAAGAGAGAGAGAGAGAGAGAGAGAGAGAGAGAGAGAGAGAGAGAGAGAAATTCTTGAACCTTATTTGCACGACTAATGAATTTTTACGACTGCAAATCGTTCAGGAAAAAATATTATATTATCCTTTACATGGGTATATAAATAAGAAATATATCCACACTTTCCTATCCTACAGAGGGAAAATAATATAAAGTCCAAACTATTTACAGCAGAGTATTTTATGGAAATAAAATGAACTCCATAACAATTCAATTTTTTTAGTGCGTATACACATACACACAAGTTTCTCATCGTGCCCACATCATAACAATGACAGATGAATTCTCAAGTCTAATTTGTGTCTAATCCTCGCTCTCTCACCGCTTTACCTTTCCCCTCCTCACTCCAAAACAGAATAAAATACAACATTCAGTTATAAAAATAAGATTTTCATGGTGTGCACACACGGTTTGGTGTATAACTCCATTGAATTTTTGTATATGAATATGTAACATATAACACAAATGAAATATTATTATTACAGACATATCGGGAAAGGAAAGAAGGGAAAAAAAGTATGTATAGGAAAATAAGGGGCCTTTTTAGCCTCTTTCACTCTCGGAAAAGTACACAACCAAATTGGAAAATGTGAGAGAAATATGACCTTTTACACGGTCAGATTGTCGTTACACTAATGCAGTAATCCATTGCATCTAAGAAATATTCCGCTCAAAAAAAAATATATATATGTATATACATAGACCTACAAATCCCATGTACATATTGATATAGGTATGTACATATGTGAATGCCACCCTTCAAATAAGCTCAACATGCTTCCAAAAAATGTCTACATATGTGTGTATATGTATGTACATATATTTACACTCTTCTTCTAAAGTAACGAACGGTAGGAAGTTGTGGATATACTATCGACGTTGAATTTCGAATTTTTTGAACGAGAGAGACAAGTCCTAAGTCTTTTTGTTCAGAGACGGCAAAATATAAATGAAAACGTTGGTTCCTTGTTGAAGCCGTACAACTTCAATAGTGGCTCCTGGGGAGTTACATATTTGAAATCTAAATTCCAAGGTGTCTCAACTAGAAACGTTTCAAATACCGAAGACCAAGAAGTAAGTATGTAGTGTAGACTATTGTAGACGGTAGACGGAGTATGAGACTCAGAGGAAGAGAAAGAGAAGAAGAATAATGAAAAGTTGCCCCCACTTATATTATTCTCTCCGAATCGTATTTCACAAGTGATGAATTACAAAACGTATTTCATGTGCATATACATATACTTTTCATCTTGCAGGGTGGTCAATAATAATCGCCCAAGGGGCCACATCCACATTACATATCCGCCGTCTACACTTTTTTAAAAAATATGTAACAACTCGATATAGATTGTGTGTGTGTATGCAGAGAGGAAATTTAAATAGTAAATCTTTTAAGACGTTCATTAAAGGGGAAACTTGACGGGTGTAAAGATTTAAGGGTTGGAACAAGCTTCAATAGTGTCTATCGTCTACATTTCCAATGAATCATGTGCCATATAGATAGATGTAGATATAAAAACAATTTTGACACACTGGACGAAAAAGGAAAAGGATTCTGAAAGTTTTGGTACAGTTTTGATTTTGATGGCAAAGTAAATGTTCACAAAGGAAGGAGTTTTTATTGATAACAGTTAGAGAATTTTCATCACCCTGCATTCCAAATACCAAATTCTATAAAGTAGTAAAGGATAAGTTCATCCACGTTGTTGCAGTATATGATGGTACTGATAATGGGACAAAATAAAACCCAAGTGTAAGGTACAATATTATATACTATTTCTGCATTGGAAAATGGGCTACAGAGGATTTAGGAGAGAGAGAGAGAGAGAGAGAGAGAGAGAGAGAGAGAGAGAGAGAGAGAGATGGAAGGGTTCAATTGCTTTCATTGTCAAGACCGACTAGTCTATAGAATAGTCTGGAGAATTCTTCTTGAACCATGAATTCTCGCTTTTTTTTGCCCTCAGGCCCAAATACGACCTTGAAGATTGAGAGGCTTTCCCGGAACTGACTTATTTCGGTCAATATAAAACTTTTAAAATAGGAGGAACCCTCTCATTTCCACCGCCTTACCTTTATACATAACACAATACTAATAATAACAAATCCAAATATCCGTTTAATAGACTATATGCCCCCTTTTTTTACACAACAAGGGACGAAGTAAAGGTTTTCCTCCTTAAATACCGAGAGACTCGCGACCAGACCGACTCGTCACTATTTATTTTATCATCTATTATTATTATTATTGTTTGGATATATTGTACATACAAGTCCTTCACATATAAAAAATACTAGAGAGTTTACCCATTTCTGAACTTCCCAAAAATTTGGTTAATCCCGGATTTTCAGTCTTTTGTATTCATTTGAAGCATATCAGAGAGAAAAAGAAGAAAAAAAGGTACGCGCCCGAGATATTGAATATATTGAAGAATGTTCTTTTTTTGTCGTTTCGGATAATCTACAATCTAAATTCAAAACCAAACCACAATCAAATAGACTATGAAAGGGATGTGGATAATGCGTAAACATAAAATATATCCTGTATAGAAATGAGAGTAAAGAACTGAAAACCAATTTCAATTTGTGTCTGTGCAAACAACAACTGGCTCTACGGACTTGGAATTATGAAACCAAAAGCTACATATCATAAGTGGCGATAAGAATTTTGTTCTCTCTCTCTCTCTCTCTCTCTCTCTTCAAGCTTTTTTGTACCAAGACATAAAAAATTAAAAGGGCATAAAATGTCGTACATTCCGGCTCCGGCTAATATTTTCAAGAGCTCAAATTTCACATATGAGGAGCAAGTAGAGTACGTACACACAGTACACACAGATACAAAACAACAACAGACTGGAAATTCAAAGTATGTAAGTAAACTAAAAAAGCCTCAAGCAAAGTTCGACGTCGAGTTTTCAGCATCTTCTTCTATTTCATTTCGAAGGAGGTTCTTCTTCTCATTCTCTATACTGTGTCTACCTCAATCACATACACTAGTCTGCCAGTGTGTTTCACCATCTCACCATCTCAAATGACAGTTCCGGGTTTTCATTTTGCATTTTTTACTAATTATTTGAGCTCAAAATTTTTCGTCTCGCCACTATCTCACTACTACACTTCCAACAACAACAAGAAGAACGATTCAAATCACAATTAACTTCTTTTTCTTTATCATCACACGAAAGCAAATGAAAAATGTGAACGAGGAAGATTCATGGCGTGCATGTTTCTTTACAACGGTACATTGTAAATTTCGACAACTTTTTTTTTGCATACTTTTCTAATATTATTTAAATAAAAGATGATGCTTGGCACTGTCGATTCTTGTGAATTAATTGAAAATAATTATGACAGTAATGACTTGGATACAAAAAAACCCTATAAATTCTGGATTCTGGACTACCAATCAATAATCGATTTACATCTGCATACTGCATAGATTTGAGCCGTCATGGTTTTGTTTCACCACACTTTTTCTCATAAAATGTAAAGGGGTGTGAACAAAAACGGTTTCATTTAAGTGTTGCTATAATCAATTAAACCCAATTAAAAAAATCCTACTAAACGTGACCAACATACTTACAATGCAATAAAAAGTCTTTTATGACTGTACAGACAATGAAAATATTTGAAGTTGCTTAATGATATGATTGAATGTATTTCCCTCATTTCAGTGTTAATTACTCATCATTTGAAACAATGTGATATACCTTCACAATAGTTAACTATAACGATAAGTCCCAGTCTAACAATAAGTAAATGTCAAATACTCTCGTAACCATTACTTGGTTTTGTAATATTTTAATAACACGTGACAAATGTGTTGTTTTCATTTATTTAAATGTTCATCTTTGCCATTGGGCTTTGTAATTTACATTGCTCTCTGAATGCTCTAGACAGTGGTGAGATGATTATCAAATGTTATTTGTAAACAAAAAATGATTCAAATGTAAATAATTGTGAGTGCCGAGTGTCATTTTCATGAAGGTTTAACCAATTTGTCAACCATCTTAAGGTACAACACACAGAGGTTGATATTTCTTCACTACACACAAACAAAAATTACTCACAAGCAATACAAGTGTTTAACTGTAATTAAAATTCGACGTTCGAGTGCCTTATCTTACGAGTAAAAGATTGCATCATCATCATAATTTCTCTTAAATTCGTATCACAAAATGCATCTATAACATGAATTCCTAATAAGTTCACGCAATTATACACAAAGAGTTTACTACAAAAACGTTCCATTTCTTCATGACTCGTTCACTCAAAATTCCAATGCTTGTACCTACATGTGAGCATTATAATGCTTAGAGCATTTACAGAAAAAAACAACAACGAAACCATGGCAGAGAAACTAATGGAGTATTTTGCAAAAATTGAAAATAAAATCACATTTGCGAAAAAATTGAAAGGAAAAAAAGGTCAGAAATTAATTAAATGTATAAATATCTGTACATGTGATAAATTAGGTGTAAACGTAAACCACGACCACGAGCGTTGTTATTTACGATGATGATAATTAGAGAAATATATACATGCAATTTCTTGTACAAACTCCATATTAGGGAAATATTTTATTGTACAATACATGCGTATCTTTAGCAGTAGGTACTCACAGTCAGTATACATACATCTACATCACTTGTGACTGTGAGGCACTCAGTATTTACGTAGTATTTTTGCTAATTTTGTTTTTTGTGCATTCTCTCTGAAAGAAAAACAATATACATATAAACACAAAATAAACCAGCATGAGTTCTAAAAACTCTCTCAACTTCTTCTTTCTTCAAAAAAAAAAAAAAAACATTCCGCTACTGATGATGAGACCATGAGAACCGGAAAAATAAGAAAAACTAATTATGATAAAAAAAACTCTATATATTTCTCTGACTCTATGAGCTTCGAGCATCGCACTGATCTTGTACACTGTAAACTGCAGTGCACTTCAACTTTTGATTTATGAACTATATAGGATATTTTTCTTACTACCACTTACTTTACATACGGACTTTTGTAAGCACCAGGGAATTGCGATGAAAATGTCAATGACATCATAGTTAATTTGCTCTTACGTCAAGTAGATACAAATTACTATTACGATTTATACAAAAGGTCAGTCGACTCGCACACATAGGCACAAAAATCTTGAACCTCTGGCTGTTTGTGTGTATTGGTCTAGCGCTTATTATTTATTATCATTGTTCTTGAGCATTCAATGTATATATATATGTGAGATGAAGTCTGAACACAAATTACACACTTGGTAATTACAACAACAAGGACACGAACAATAAACGATGAAGACAAACTTTGATTTTGATATGCTTCATTGATCTCTTTGTCGTCGTCACACTTGGATTCGAATTAGCAGCAGTATAACTGAATGATTTCTTTTTGTATTGTGTACTGGTAATCCTCGGGTAGTCACAACACAACACACACTATTCCCATTCTCAATCTTGCTGAGCCTAAGCCAACTCAAAAAAAAAAAAAAATCTGTTCACACTTGCTCTTCACACAAGTGTTTGTCCCTGACTGGATCTCTCTAATATCCACAACACACACACACACACACACACACAAATAGAACTCAATTGGTTTGCAGTTTGCACAGTTTCACAAAGAGACGAATTCAGCAGCAATTCCTTGGCAAGGGAGCCAGCGCACAGTTTAAAAATATACTTTTTTTTCTTTCTTGTGTGTGCAAAATATAGCCAAACCCAAGTGTAGGCTAAAATTGTACAAATGAGATTTCCATTTACAAGGTAGTTAATAGTGAGTCAAGTCAGTTATTGTAGACTCTAGCCCAATAAAAAGAAATACACATACACAAAAGTTCACAAAACCTTGGACTTGGACACACTCTGTGCACGCAATATTCAGCAGCAACACACACTCAACACTATGACGACTGACGATGAGGCTAAACAGTTTATATTTTAATAGTTTAAGGATATTCAAGAGATTATAGTCGTGCTCAGAAAATAAAATCAAAAATACACACCGAGACACACACAACACAATAGCATCAGAGAAATAAATACGTGAACGTTTTTCCAACTCTTATTAACGAACGAGGAATCAGATAAAAATAAAACTATATGAAACCAATCAAAATTATGTATACGAAGACTAATCCGTTACTGTACAGAACTGTTACAGGTTGAAAGTGAGCAAGTCCAAAATGTATATGTAATATGAAATATAGAAGAGAAAAAAAAAGCTTTCAGCCAGTAAGTAAACGCCCCAGAGTCAAGTTTTTGGAGATGTATGTGTGGGGAGGCCTAGCTTCGAACTGATGAGGAACAGCATGAATTTGGAATTCTGAGCCAGAGAGAGAGAAAGAGAGATGACCCATGCAGTCCTCTACTTCAACTCAACTCTCGGATCCTGTTATCTTCGTGTGCGAGGGCGATAAATACTTGCACTTATGGAGAAAAAACACTTTACCACATGAATGTTTAGATGTATATTCTTCGAGTATTTGTTTTGTGCAAACACACACACACGTACAGTAACTTGTCAACCTTTAAATGCGCAAAGATGCAAATTGCACATGCAAAGCTACACAAGTAAATGGTAAATATGTCTGGTTGCGAGTTAAATCACTATACAAATGATTTAATGAAGTATCCCCAACAATATCCTTTGTTGAGTTTTCCTTTTCTGCTATTACCTATCGTGTCTTGACAATCCAGAGTCTTCATGCTCTGCTCTAATATTATAATTATTATTAATCCTCAGCACAAGCCACCATCACCACAAACACTTTAAAAGTCTCGTCTCTCGTCTCGTCCTCTTGTAAAGTCACACGAGTAGTAACAATTATTAAGATGGAAAGATGCTGAAAACTGAAAGCAGTTTTGCTGTTATTCTTTGGTTGCAATGTTGCAAAGGGAAACGAACGCACAAACCAATATAGAGTGAGAGTCTCATGTTACGTGTTGGACTTGTACATGAACTGATGGTTAGTACTTGCTTTAGTCGACGGTTATAACTGACTAATGTATGTGAGACTTGTTGTTTTTATTATTGCTGTTATTGCTGGGAATGGAATATGATATGCTCGAATATATGAAATGTCGACCAGATATTTCCCTTGTTGGCAATGAAAACTATACGGCTAAACTTAAGGCTACAAAAGGAGGTAGTGTACACGAGTATGTACGTACACTACGTGCTCATGTGATGCTATGTACTCCCCTTTAGCATTTAATACTCAAAGGGGGGTCAAACACTCGAATTCTAATTCTCTTAAAGACCAGGTGCAAATACAAACTGTTTCATGTGTGTGCATTTATATGAAGTGTGTGAGTATAAACTGGGTTTTACGCTTTATATTTGAACAATTTCTTCTGCCTTCTTTTCACAACTGGGAAACGAGCAAAGTTATATACACATTTGAGATGATCATGTGAGGTGTGATGTTTGATGTGGAGTGAGTGGCAGATGCAAATAGTGATGTGAAATATGCAACTTTTTTTTTCCTTGACCACGTATTCAAGTATTATAATAAGTATCATAAAAAAAATTGGAGTTGTTGTTACTCACAAGAGTAACAACAACTTGAGCATGACTTACTCCATCTGTATCATACCACTTAATAAATATAAATGTACACGAAAATTCAACAATCGGCAGTAGACATGTTCCTTCGTATCGTACACAAACTACAAGTAGAAATTCAAGTCTCTCATCATAACTAGCTTCGTAACTTACGAGATGAACGATGGACCAACTCAAAAAAAAAGAAAAAAAACTCGACATTTTTAATCTCTACAAACATCTGCAGAGTTTGCCTTAATCTGTTTATGAATCGATTAATGGGGTAATGGGGGAGGTGGGTGAACGATTCTTCAATATGCTAATTTCAGTTTCCTATGTAATTTTCCCTGGATTTATTATTCAATCATGAAGGCGGCATTAAAGTAGCTCAATTTTATACATTTTATTTTATGGTGCCAATTCATTCACCACATCTATGACCATTAATTATACCCAACCACTAAAAGAGAGAGAGAAAAACTAACTATGAAATCAAATTTCACAATCCTTTATTGAAATCATTTGCGTATTCACCATCAACTTAACTTTATGCAATATGTTTCAGTTCTGTGTCTGTCTCTCTATCTTTTCAGTCCAATAGACTTTTGATCTGTATCAGTTTCTGTGCTGGTCTCTCTTGTCGAGTCGACTCATCCTTAAAAAAAGCAAACATACTATTAGACACTATTTGCAAAAGTAACGACTCTCATAATCCATCATGATAGTCACAAAAGTTGTGTACAAACACTGAGGAAATGACTGAAATGACGGCAGTGGATTTCTAATTTCAAATGCTGATTATAATCTACAGTACAAAATTATTCAAGTTACCACCATGTTGTTAAAACTAAAGGCTTCCTCGGACATAACACACACAACCGATGAGTTTAAAGGGCGAGCAAAAATTCTTGAACCCCTCTCTCTCTCTCTCTCGCTGTACTTTATATATTTAAATGTAGTTGTATAGTTGTGTATAGTTTTGCTAAAAACCGTTGGGTTATAGCTCAAGCATGGGTAATGGAGATTAATTGACTACCAATTCTCATTACGGCTCCAAACAAACTAATCGTTATATGGAAAAATATGTACAGCACAAGAAAAGGGAAAAAAGTTGTCAGGACTTTGTTTGTAGCACATTTGACTCGGGTCTATCGTGGGAATTCCTCCCTACACTAAACGAAACTAGGAGGTGTATACGTAAAATGTACCTACAGATACGACTTTACATGTACTAATACGCCTATACATCCTTCCATTATAACATAAGCAGATAGGACACACGTCTTATGAGTTTCAACAGTGCAGCTCAAAAGTCCCTGATTCTTATTACAGATTACGATCCATCGAAAGAAGAATTTTACAAGTTTTCCATAGGTACAAACAACATGAGCGAGAGCATTTAAGTAATTTGCATATCCGCCAAAACTGCATCGATTATAGGACAATGGACTTCCCAACGATAGCAAACTGCGATGGCGAAAAAACGAATCTTGTTACCATACACAAAAGTGGATTCATTCACTAAAGTCCATTCTGATGTTCCAAAGTTTTAACACATGATTTTTGTGTTTTTTCTCTTGATTCTCTCTCTCTCTCTCTCATAAGTCGTGATCCTGATCATAGTAATACAAGTCCCAGTCAACAAGCAAACGAAACATAACCATTCAATCTTCTCGTTAAACATTATATTCTTCTACACAATTTTATGGGTTGTCTATGTTTTCTGTGTGTGTGTGTGTGTGTGTGTACAAGAACGAGAAGAGAGGAACAAGAAAACAACTTTTATCCCGATTTTTATTACGTTCAGAATAAAAAAAAATACTACACAATATACTCCTTCTCAAACAAATGTTTGATCCACTGTGTAATTTTATTATAAATTGCTTTCAAAGTCATATTTAAAAAAACTTTTGATGAATCTATAATCATAACTTTAACTAACGTAAGACTGCGGATATTTTACACGTTGAACTGCGTATACATATACACGATGCAAAAATGAAGGCATCGACACTGTGTGTGCACGTAATGTAGTGTCCAATGTGTGTAAATTGAAATGGTAAAACATCCAGTATTATTTGACATTTCTACACAAAAAAAAATTCATATACTCAGTTGGAGCTTGGTATATGTCTTATGCTGCGAAACTATGCATATAACAACTGCAGTCTCTTGTGCATAGAAATATGAAAAATGTTTGAAACAAGTTTGAAACAACAAGTAGGGGAAGGTATGAAGAGAGGGAAAAAAAGGAGATTGTAGTGCAAAAATTCCATCCGTTTGGAATGTCAAAAAAAAGTGTAGAGTGTTGAGGAAAATGGTAAATGGGAAAAGGAGTGGACAAATGATATTATAATAATATTAAATGAAATGTAATTTTGATTTAAAATATCCTTTCGTCTTTCAATTGTATTTGTGTAATTGTGTATATCTTATGTAAGCGAGAATAATTTTTTTTGTAGTACTCTGTATTCTTGTTCACTCCATAAATGTATGGATTTGAAAGGGGTTCTCTTCAATTTATTCTGAGATATTAAATAAATTCAAGTTTTACCTGAGATTTCTACAATTTACTAGCAGTACGGATTAAGGAGTAAACGTCTTTATGGCCATATCAAATATGGTCAAAATCTATAGTTCGTGCAATTTCTATCGCTATAATACTCCCATTCCCAATCACACTCAATACTTGAACAGTCAAGAGAGAATGATAATGATTTTCATGTTGCATTCCAATCGAGTGAGCTATCATGGAGAAAAAAGTTGTCATCTCCGGGTACAGCGTGACTTTTCCTCAGCGGGAATCGAAAAACAGGCTCGAAGACAAAATGCCAAAAAAAATTGTTCAACCTCTCATCCTAGCATTTTACAAACCCAACACTCCAGGACTATCTTTTTTCTTAATAGGCTTGTACTTGGTAATTGTTGTACACATGAGTTCAAATGACTCTTTGTTACATCGACCACCAGCCTCGTAATATTAAACACGGACACTGAATTGTTGTCATTTGAAATTTCTGCTTTCCGCTTTCCCACATTTGACAAGCCTTAATTTTTGACTGTTTTTTTTGCGAATCCCACGTTTTTTTTCTCGTCAGAGAACATGAAATAGGAATCTCTCTGTTGTTAAACGTACAAAGACTTTGCGCTTAAAAAAACTCAAAAAATAATGAATTTTTCCACCATGGGTATAATTTGAGAAAAATATACTCCTTTCTTTCATTCGACTGTATAATAATTATTTCTCTTCCTGCTATCCTTTCCCGTTCCTGTCGAACGTAGAAAAAAAATGGTTATTTCTTCACCTCTAGCCCTTCATTTAAATGAAATACTTACCAATAAAAACTGACTGATGGCGGCCGATTCGTGTGTTAATCTAACGATAAGAGTGTCCTATAGCTAAAGTTTGGCCTTGTTTTAAGTTTCACATGCACTCATAGCTCGTGCCAGAGAGCTCACATAATGCTCCCGTTGTCTACAGAACATCTGTCAAGCAGCAGAAGTAGCTTCAAGGCGACGGAGGGAGAGAGCTCTCACTTTTCGGAACAACAAAGGACAAGTACGAGAAATAGGTAATAAAATAGTTTTAAGCACGCGTTCAAATTCACATATCACATACTATTCATTCAATCGCATTATTATTTATTGTATCTACAGCTATACAGTCTACACATCTTCAAAAAAAACAACATCTAACACTACTACCATGAATTTTCTCTTATCTCAAGTCCTCTTGGACTTGCGATGAGGACGAAACTGGATCATGGAACAGGAAAGAGAGAGAGAGAGAGAGAAAGAGAGTTTTCTTTCGTTTCTTGCACAGAGCCAGAAACCAGAACCAAAAGCCAGGCTCCTTGGAACTTCCTTGAATTTTTTTTGTACATAATGAACTTGCATGTGTATGTATATACATGTTACATTCAAGGGAAAAATTTGTTGGAAAAGATCAAAGAGAGAAGAGAGAAGGGTCTCCGTCTTCCTGCATCCGAGAAAAGGTCCATGTACATTTACACACATTTCCCAATGAAAGGAATTAATCCCAATGTGATCATTACAACTCGAGCGAGCCTTCTTCCTTCCACATCTAGCTCTACTTTGACTTCACTAGCCAGATGTAAACTTTAAAGACCTTGAGGAAAAATTCAACAGATTGAAGGCCTGAGCCATATGTTTGCCACGTGGCTCGAGTCCCTCCGCACAACATCTCTCTACTAAAATATACATTTTTTTGCAGGCTTAATGGACGTCTATCTATACATCTGCTCAACCTCACTTGAATGGAAATTATGGTTTCTTGCGTCAAAAATGTTAACTCTAATAAATAGATAACAAAAATATATATAAATACGTAAAAAAAATCTGTTTGCTGAGCTTTCTTTAAACATTTTAGCTCAAACTCAAATTGAAATGGAATTTAATATGACTCAGAAATGATCTGACTGAAAGTGTTAAATACTATATATATATAATTTCACTGGTTGTCTATGTCCACATGTTCATACACCATCAAATTGAAAAGCGAAAACTTGACAGGGATTAAAGATTAAAGTGTGTGTGTGCACTTTGACTAGGGTAGGTACTAATAATGAGATGAGATATTAAACACGATAAGGAAGTCAAGTAGTCAAGGTAAGGTGAACACAGAGAACCACTTTTAGTTTCACTGAATCAATTTCCACTGTAGACTTAAACAGTGACGAGAGAATCCATTTAATTGATCATATGGTTCGATAAACTAGTTTACAAGCTATACAATTCTATCTTATCCAAGTTCATCATGCATTTTATTTGCAAAGTGTATACAAAGAATAGAAGAATGATAATGATAACAAATTGCAATATGAGAATAGAGAACTACTTAACGACGACTACCCCACTAATAACTGAATCCTGCACGAGTAGTACGATGAGACTCGTCCACTATTGTGAAAGTTAAGACTAAGGTGAAGACGAAGACTATACATTGCATGAAGAGTATTGACAAGCTCGAGATAATTTTACACACATATGGAGTTATGATAATATGAAAAACTCCATATCTATTGTACGGTATGCTCAGTTGTATAAGTTGAAGGTATTAAAATGTACAATGGTAATATAAACAACAGGATCAACCAGATTCATTACTCATAAATTGACTTCTCATCGTATCATCACATTCGGTATAATTCACTTTCACGTTCGTCTAGTTCTCACGTCCATATGGAAATGAATATATCAGTAAGTACAGGAATAAAATTTGTTCTCGCTATAGTTATTTATTAAATAGAAACTTAAATTCAAGCTTGGATTCCTTTTTTGTACATTTAAAATCTGAATCTAGACCAAAATACACGAAATGAAAATATGTTAAGATAAAAAAACAAAACAACAAAAACAACGAGTTGAAATTTCAAGCGTGGAAAGTAATAAAAAAAACTCCTACTACAAAGTCCACATGACTTTTCAGTTTAAAATTATTTACATATATACAGGCACAGGCAGACAGAGTCATTTGTAAGTCTTATTGGTTTTGCTTAAGGTCGGGGATTAAATAGAATTTTGAAAGTGTCGTCTGTGCATAAGATGGATAGGAGACACCCTATTGTGAATTGTAATCGGATTTCAGAATTTGTCATGTTTGATTGGTGATGTAGACGTGCAAATTGCATACTGAGTACACACTGACATTCACCGTATGTACATTACGTGTGTAAAAAGCTCATTTGAGGGTGTGCAGCATCTGAACAATAGTAGATTGACTGAGAGTTTACTCTGCTAGTTCATTACTATGTACAGACTATATACATTTATGATCTGAGCAATTGAGTATTTGAGCATGGTGAAGGAAAGCAGTTTTTAATATATCCGACAGCTTGTTTTTGACAGTCAGAACTCTCACCCCTACATACATACCATTTTACATCCCGCCAAGTGCAAAAAATTATATAGGTAGTGTATACTTTGTACATGTATTTGAAAACTTGTACGGACAAACATAGACATGTATACATGAAAGATCTGAGATTACTACATTACATTACTACACAACACACGTCAGTCCACTCATAATAATATCAGAATATGAAACTCTGGATGGATCTGAATTTGATGCCCATTAAGATGTAAAACTTTTCTGAGATGACTGCTGTCTACATTAACATACAGTGTAAAATATAGAATAGCTCGTGAGTTGCAAGTTTATTACGGTCGGAAAAAACTAGAAGTAGTAGTGTAGATGCTTGCAAAAAAAAAACTCATTTCAACTCGCATAACTTCAACCTGAATTTAAACAGATTGAAGCTCGTTTTTATTGATGTAACTTAAATTGTGCTCAACGCAACTTGAAAAACCGCAACACTTTATTATTATTTTTAATCCGCACCTGCTCTTCCTTGGCATAAACATTAGCACCAGGTATTTTCACAAGAGCCTGTATTTCTTTTTCTCTAATTAAAAATCTCACAAAATGTATGGTTGAAGTATATATATGAACAAATGTATGAAAATTTGTAGCACGAGAGATTTTATGTAACGTAACTCCATATAAAAAAAAGCTAAGAATATTTATTATAATGTACATACCTTTCCGAGCTGGAGATGTCATCCAAAGAGTGCATCGAGTGACTGGAACGTTCCGAATCCCCTCTATCCATCTGTATAAGAAAAAAGAAACACAAATTTTGTATTGAAGCTCATTAAATCACAATGTTACACACATATACACACGTCAAACTTGATTCTATTGCTGTAATCAAAATATTCTAACTGTACTTGGCGTACAGTATTGTGGTCATTGATTATGCAGTATATTTATCTGTAACAACTCGATTTGGGATAATCAATCGAATGGGATTGAAAGCGGCGAGTACTCCATGGACATGGACATATAGGAAACATTCTATATATGAATCAAAATATTCGAATGCGTCCAACTCCCCGTGCTTAATTACTCTAACAGATGTAATCCAAATTTGTATAGGGTTATGCAACTCTGGCAAGGTGTAAAAAATATTCATGTTGACTCTGGACCAATGAATTAGGTTTTCCTTCTGAAATTCCAATGTGTAAGCCATATATGATAGAGAGAGAGTTAGCTTGGGCATAAAAATATAAAAACAGTCCTTTATGATTAGACAGGATATGCAATTATTTACAAGTACTTATGAAAAGCTGTAAAGTTGAACAAAGAAAGCATGATGTCAGTCCACGAAAGGATTAAAGAGTAATGCTAAGTGATTGCACTAGGATTTACACGGAGACAGTATCAAGCGAATTCTCTTTCCCTCTTCCACTATAGCTGCATTCCTCATGGGCAAGATGACCACTATTACGGTAGAGTAAAAATATATATGTATATATATTCTTTTTTAATAGCATGACTGAATTTGAATTCGAATTTGCAACCAACCAATACGGACACATATACAATGAGCAAAATGGTAAAAATGTAAAAGCTGGGCGTGTACTTGTGTAGTAATTATTTTAATGTTTCCTACGGGGACTACAAGGAGCCAAATAGACACGGACATGTCTTTTCCTATAAGTTTCAGCTTCAAGTTCACTGATTACGCTGAAATCATGTTCATTAACAAAATATCCTTTTTAATGAGCAACAAATAAAAAAATAAAAAAAATGTTGAATGCCAATATCCTCATAACAAGACGCATATCAACCGGATCCATAATATCGACTCATATATACGACATACAATAATGTACATAAATACTAAATACCGACTGTGCATACATGCGTAATATTGAATACTCATTCTCCATGTAATCTTATGTGCATTTGAGCATTCATTAGCTTGTGACGAGTCCACAACCAAAGACTCAAAGACTTTTTAGCCATCTATATAATATTATTATTGCTAACCTGCTGGATTCTGAAAAATTCAAATGGGCTCACAATGATCAAAACCCCGTGCTCATCTTCTCATCTCATTTAACAATGCATGTCCAGATAAACACATAAACTCATCTCAATCCAGTAATCAATGACAGTACAATAACCTTGCATCAAGGACGTAGAATGTTTTTTTACGTTGTACAAGCCTTTACGCTGTATCATGTATCATACTTTTACATTGTAAATTCAATACAATACAATACAATACATACAATGTACACCCAGTCGCAACTTTTTTAGTGTCATATAACTCTGTAGAGTCTCAAGATTCATGTCCAGTAAGGAATTTCGTCTCTCATCAGACAAACAACAAATCTCAAAACTCAACCAACGAAAAGTTTTGATCTGCACAGAGAGACGAAGAAATGAGTTAAAATATTTTCTTACACGCAAACAAAGCCATTTATCTTGTCAATCAAAATAAAGACATGAAGACTATTGTCGATTTTTCAATTAATTTAAGCGTGTGCTTATGTTCTACACTGATTGTGAGCTTTGTACATTGTCGACATATGGAGTTTACGTAAAGTTGAATGTACTCGATAGGTCTCCCCCCTGAAATGAAAATCATTTTCATTTCAATGTTTTTAGTAAACGGATTACTCATTTTTAGACATAAATAAATATCTGGCATATTCATTTTCCCAAGTTCACATTGTTATTATGTTGGAATGTAATAAAAAATACATATACCTTTAATTGGAAAGAGCATTTATAAGGTATTACCTTCATTCTTTTACTTGTATTTCCTTCATGAATTATCAATTATGAATAGGCCTACATTGCATATTACATTCCATTCCATTCCATTTGAATTCAAATATCAATAGAGTTAAAGTGTGAATTAGAAATATGTAATAACATAACCATCGTCTGCATGGGTAGCTTATGGCTATACAAGCAAAAAGAAATATGCGACTGCGACGCGACTGATATATTAAAAACCATAACGGCATACAACTTTGCAACCGGTTTTTGAACAAAGAACGTTTCATATATATTAATTTATGTACTATGTAAGTTGCATTGTTTCAGTAATAACAAATGAAGTACACTTTGTGAATCCCAGTCTCAACTTTTCTTTTGTTGCAGTTTCTTATACAGCTCTCTCTCTCTTTCTGTCTTCTTTTTACCCTCCACAATTCCCTATCATTCTACATGTCTACAGTCGTCTCCCGTACATAGCCTGATCAAAGCTCAAAGCTCACTGTATTCGAGGCCAATTTTTTCCCCCTTGAAACACATGTCAAGTTAAGGGTTATTTACCGGGTTTGATACTGCTGCTGTCCATTAGTCTGCTCGATAGTTATGTTGCTTGTATAGCATGATCACAATTATATTGATTTCTTTTAGCTATTCACTGACCAGAGGTCAACGACAATGATTTTTTTTTCCTAAAACAATATTTTCCACGTCATTTAATTAAGAACATTTTGTGGCTATCATACAATATTCATCTCTACTTACGTCATCTTTTAAAAATTCTTATGATTCATACGGGTGAAAAAATTAAGGTATAATCTGAAATCAAAATCTTAAAAGCTTCCCATTTGATTTGAAATGAAACTAAAACATACTTGATTGGATTTAAATAAAGATATGAAACAAGTAACGGCTCACAATCAGTAACGACAGTTTGAAATAGAATCCCTGTTTTGTATTTTTCTGTGGTGATGGTGATTCGTGTGTACAAGAAATTTGAGTTGATAACATTACAAGTTTGAAGACAGACAAGCACTACCACCTACCACAAAGGACTTGAAGAAAAAGAGAAACAAACAGAAGATTCTCAACAAAAACTCGACAAACTGAATAACAACAGGCGACGACGACGACGACGACGACGACGACATGACTTTGGAGTTTTATGGGTCTTTAAAATGCTAAGTGCATTTAAGGACTAATGGTCTCCAACACTAATTGTAGAACATAAATTTAACGTAGTCCACGGCACGAGTCTATCAACTATCTACAGCTACATATATACTATATAATATACAAGTGCTTGAATATCTAATATGTATATCTAATATATTGTACCATATACATGTACTATGTATGTACGTGACATTATAATTATTATTATTGTTTATATGGAGCTTGAAGAAAGGGAGAAAGAGAGAAAGAGAAGACAGAAGAGAGAAAAAAGTTAAACCCTCATCTCGGTTTATTGCACTTGTCTTGCAAAACGAAGGAAAATGTCTTTCCCTCGAACATATAAGATTAACTCTGATTAGACTTGTTCTTCTACTTGTCCATGGTGTTTTTTATCTAATACGTTTCCTATATACGTAGTAACTTTTGACTTACGTTAGCTTTTACCTTGCAAACAGCCAACAGTCTCTCTCTCTAGACTGCCGAGTATCTGTACACTCTGCACACATCATTTGACAGACACATGAGTATGAGTACATATAGATATATAATAATATATATATGCAGTTACGAATAGGGAATGAACACTGACGATAAATGAAATGTGTAGTAACGTTTAAATGCACACGGATGACGAGGACTACTTGATAT
This sequence comes from Gisinianus flammeolus, assembly GCA_034699125.1. Classification (NCBI taxonomy): domain Eukaryota; kingdom Metazoa; phylum Arthropoda; class Collembola; order Symphypleona; family Katiannidae; genus Gisinianus; species Gisinianus flammeolus. The sequence goes on along the minus strand of JAIUND010000133.1, from coordinate 22,412 downwards.
GTGATAAACAGTTTGTGCATAATGAAGAGAGTGTGTTTAGAATGAAACGCGGAGAACAGTGAAACAGTGTGGAGGTTACTCCTAAACAATTCGTCTTTGGGACTTTTGGGAAGTATCTTCATTGGTTCTTCACTTCTATCTCTCTCTCTCTCTCTCTCGTATATAAACAGAGTAGTATGAGAGGAGCAATGATAAAACATAAACACCCTGCCTTCTCCCATACCAGAGAGATGAACTCTGAAAACTCATTAGTATGCCAGTTGCATTCGAATCCCACCTATCTATTCTTTCTCTCTCTCTCTTTCTCCTTGCCCATTCTATTATGTCGTGTCATATTCGGACTTGAAAACTATGCATGCATGCATTTATTCTCAGTCTACAGTCTGTGATCTCTGAACCAGTCAAATAATGAATAAAGAAATCTTTGAGATTGAAAAGAACAAGAATAAGAAGGAGAAGATGAAGAAAAAAGGTTGAAGGTTTTAAAGGCGGGCTGTTGACTCATCTACCGACCAAAAGGGAATTTTTTCTCTCAAAGATAAATACATGGTTCATATATTATGATGCTGTGTATACAAATACACAAGGATAAATTTAAATGAAAAGTTACTCACGTTATGAGACTCGAGAAGGGATGAAGTTGGAGAGGATGGAGATAGCTTGCTCGCCACGGAGCCTGTCATGGACGAATGACTAGATGATCGGGAGGATTCATCCGAAGAACGGTTGTGATTCATATCCCTTTGTGAGAAGCCTTCATTTGATCGAGAAACTTGTGAATCTTTCAACCGATCAATATCACGTGGCAAGGAGAGAGTTAAGCGATTTGTAGGGAACGGAGAGTCCTTTTCCAATAAATTCGTACTGACTTGAGACTCGTGTTTATTGTATGATGACGGTTGTTGTTGATTTTGTTGTTGTTGCTGCTGCTGCTGTTGTTGTTGCTGTGGTTGACTTCTGGGACTTGTTTCTGATGAACTTGACGATTTCCCTGTATGCCGTTCGTAGTAAGAGAGAAGAGCTTTCTTCTGTATCGCTTTTAATGTCATGTCCGCAACTTTATGTTTCTTTTCTGGATCGAGATATGTATAGGATATTGGGAAATTACTATTATTATTATTATTACCACTATTATTACTACTATTATTTTTGTTGCTACCACAAATACTATTATTAGACGATGAGGAATTTGGACTGTCAGATGATGAAGAGGACGAACGTAAATTACTAGTAGAGTCACTACCAAAATTATTCCAAAAGTTTTGATAGCTCTCAGGTAAAACTTTAGGTTGTTTCTCCTCTACATCCTTTTTCACTTGATTTGGAGATCGACTGGTTGCAGAGTGAGGACTCGGATGTTGTGGTTGAGCTTTGTCTCGAAGGTTACTCAAAGATGAGGATTTCCCAAATTTTTCATTCATATGTGGATTTGTATGATGAGGGTTCATTTGGATAGTAGAAGTAATTGTTGTTGTTGTTGTTGGAGGGATGGTGGTGGTGGTGACTTTGGATTGTGTTGAGGATTGTTGCTCCAGCTCCAGGATTCTTTCCGCAACTGACGGTGGTTTACTCGTGTCAATGATTGGTGAAGTTTGGTTATTTTGGTTAGAATCTAAACTATTACTAGAACTACCACTATTATTACTATTATTATTGTTATTATTATTGTTATTCGTACTGGGTGCTGCCAACTTCTTTTCAGGTTCCGTAAATTGTTTGCTGTCAGAAGTGAGAGGCAACGTGGTGGGTCTGGTGTATGTACTCAAAGGGAATTTCTTGAGGTTCGTAGAGGAGCTACTCGATGGACTATCTGTCGTCCATGAGGAAGAGGACGTAGAAGAAGAAGAAGAGGATTCTTTTCCAAGACAAGACTGAGATTCTAATTTGTTCTTAATATGGCGGAGTCCATTATGGAGGAGAATGGAGTCTGGATGATTTTTTTGTGGCATGGGGACTTTGGCAGAATGAACAATATTCTGTTGTTGTTGCTGCTGTTGATGTTCCCAGGCACTCCGAGAGTGATTACTACTATTATTACTACTTGCCATACTCAAATCACTTGTTGAGCCGTGCCATTTGAGAGTTTCCGTCCCAGAACTATTACTTGAACTATTTGTTACAACTGTCGTTACACTATCACGTCCACTATCTCGTCCACTTGACACTACTGCACCAAACAGAGGATCATTTGGATCACAAGGGTCACCCGACCAAAATTGTTGATTGGATTCACTTTCTCTACGTAGCTGAAAAAACAAAGAAATATGAATGCATGTATTAAAAAAATGCACATCAAGAAATAGTAATGATGAAGTGTAGGAATGAAAACATAGATTGAAATAAAGAATATATATAGGCATACTTCATAATTCCTTTATGCAATTAACTGTATGTACAATTTATTATAGTAAAATCCAATTTTGTCGACTTTGTGACTGTTACTTACTTGATCCAAGAATGGAGTCCCACTACCAATATATGAAGAACACTCACTGGATATATAACTATGATAGCCCTCTGAGTGAGCATATTGATTCATCATCTCCTCATATTTTTTGGCATATAATTCCAAATCTTCTGGAGAGAAAGGTTTCCCTTGTTCTGCATTGTCTCTCTCTGGAGGTGAAGGAATATTGTACTCTTTATCTGAGCTGTGAGCTCGCATCCCAACAGACTCATTTTCATTTTTTGGCAATCTATGATAAGGATTATTCCCATTATTATTATTATTATTGTTATTGTACATCATGTCACGGTAGCCGAGGGGAGGTGGGACAATTCCAGAGAAGCCATGGCCATTATTTTGTCGTGAACTGCCATTATTGGATTTATCAAATGTTTCTGGTGGGATCCGTTCACATTTTTCCATGACAGTTTTCAGTTGCTGTGTGTACGACTGATTCATCCTCTTCATATAAGGACGAGCATAGGATGGGACTTTTTCCTTTGGATAGTCTGTCTGTTCCGTCCACGATTTACTTCGTGAACTACCGGAATTGGAAATGGCGTTATTCAATTCTCCCGCTGGATCAATTTGTGCAGCTGATGTGGAAGGAATGGGCCAACTTGGGTATTTTTCATGACCAGGACCGTATCGGATTTGTTTAACGCTCGAAGAATCTCTCACAGGAGTACTGGACAACGGTGAGGATGAAGATCCGGACAACATCGCAGAAGAATCCTTATGATTCCAAGATCCAACATTATTAGACATATTGGTAGTATTTGGAGTATGATTTTGATTTTGTGGATTGTGATGTTGTTGTTGCTGCTGCTGATCTTGGTGTTGGTTGATATTTGTGGTGGCAGGTGTTGTTGTTGGGAGAGAACAGGAAATTTCGTATACGTTGTCATTCGAATTATCAAAATTTTTCATTCGGAGTAAACCAGGATGTTTTTCCGATATGGGGAATGAAGATTGACGATGATGATTCGCAGATGTATAAGCTCCTCCACTGCTATGTTGTTTTGTATGATGATGATGATTATTATTATTATTATTGTTATTATTATTATTTTGAAGTTGTTCTTGAGTAGATCGCGGAGATTCGTAGATATTACTGTGACTACTATTAAAATTACTCAGTGTTTTCTGTTGCTGCAGTTGATTGCTTTGGAGATTTGGTGTTGATCTTGCCGAAGAAATGGCGGGAACATGACGATAGATTTTATTAGTACAATTCGTGGAACTTTCCAATGATAGTTCAGCAACATTTTTCAGACTGGGTGTGGATTTTGTTGAGGCCACTACTTGATAGTCTGAAGAACGACGACGAGGAAGTGTAGACACGGCCGATGGAGAAGTTTTTACTAAACCACCAGGATGATGATAAATCCCATAGGCTGGTGACGACGACTCTTTCTTGTCAACATTCCATATTGAGAGTCTGTAAAATAAATCAAAAAAAAAACGATTATTAGCAAATTCCCTCATATTTTTAAGCATCATCATTGGCTTGAATGTTGAGCACATACACAAACAAAAATAAGCGTTCATAATTTGTGTATATATTATACAGTATATGCGCACACAATCTATTGTACTTTGTACAAACTTGACAAAATCATCGTCGTCATTATTATTATTATGATTCCTATTATTCGCATATACTTTTAAAGACATCCTTTGGATGATTATATTTTTATTTTTGACCCAAAAATCTTTTGAACTAATCAAATAGAACAGGTGAGTGAGCGACGCTCTGGCTATATAAAAGTATATACATACATATATATACATATGTATATATTATATATGAATAAAATACAAAAGAGAAATAATGCACAATGTTTTTATTATTACATCTCCACCTTCTTTATACGTGTAGTGTACAGGTTGACGGCTCTACAGATACGTCGTCAAAGTCTCTCTCTCTACGTGGAGAAGCAACATAAACTATGAACGTGATCCATAACAATAGAACAATTCTTGATCGTCACTTCTGCCACTTTGTATTTTACGATGAACCTCCAGTAAAGTAAAACCATTGGATTTAAATACAAGAACGAGTGAGTGAGTGAGAGAGAGATTGAGAAGAAACAAAAAAAAACAAAACGGCAAAGTACAAAAGAAGTATACTCGACTTGAACCGGTGGAAGATTGCTAAGGAATCCCAAAGCAATCAAATCCCGTTTGAACACAACTCTCCACATTCAATAAAGACTAGACAATTCACCGACAAGTAAAAGATGACAAAAGGACTCATACACAATCATTGCAATCACTTAGAAAATATGTATAGTATACATACACACAGAGTTACACATAATGTATACTTATGGTTGAAAGAAAAGTTTGTCTTTCTTTTCTTCTTTCCCTGGATATGACACAAGACGGGGGGAAAACTTTATTTATTTTTTTCACAAATATCTTCTCTTAAGAAGAGATTCAAACACAAAATCGAATCCACAATCCAAATTCCAAATTCAACAGACTACACGGCACACAAAAGTCTTTTTCTTTTCATTTTTATTATTATTATTATCCATAATATATTTTTTTTATAATACAGTCCATGCACAAAATTCTATATTCTCAAGTACGCACTGCATGTGTAACACCGCACTCTCCAATTAAACTGTAGAGAAAAGACTAGAGTTGGAGTTGGATCCACACAACAACAGGGATTGTGACTGTGTGTGACTCTGGGAGCAAGAAGAGCACAGAATATTACTAGAGATGTTGAGCTCTCACATGAATGAGCTAATAGCGTATGGTATCAAAAGAAGAATAGACCAAAGTCGAAGACTCAAAAAAACTCACGGACTCGTTGCTCGTACAAACAAACCCATACACGTACATAAATGTACAATATATCTGGAAACTCTACACACACACACACACACACACACACACACACACACACACACACACACACACACACACATTACACAGTCGACAGTCAAGAGGAATACAAGTTGTTAATCCTTCGTACTTGGGCATTCGAATGCCGGATTTTTCGCCCACTTCAGAAAACAGCTTTTAACAAACGTCTACCTTCCCATCCTATTGCTTTCCTATATGTGAGACCTCAGGCACTGAATGCCCTTCTGTTGCCACTGTACAATGTCCAACTGGCAACACCACACACACACACACACAACCACAGTCTAACTCAGGTTAAATCCAACTTCAACAGCCTTCCATTGAGAATCATAATGATAGATGTACATACAGCCACACTACTCCTAGGTAAACTGACGATATGCATGCATCAACGTCATATTATAATCTTCCAGGTTTTGTACTTTTTTTACGCAGAGCAGAGAGACAGAGACAGAGACTGAGACTGTAAAGTACACCGAACATGTTGGATTAAGTACAACTTTTACATTGTACAACAACAAACAACTACAAAGTTACAAAGTGTGGAGAATGTGCAGATGTGCAAAAATAACGAGAATAAGGTGGTTGAAAAAAAGAAGAGGATTTTTTTTTGTCTTGTTTAATCATTCGTTTACTGTCTTTCTCTCTGTCGCTGTGTGTGTATATATTAATAGTGATATTGGATTGGATAAAGGATATATAGAAAATTCTAAACTCAGTCAACTCCAAATCTATACATACGCTGACTGACACAATAAATGTTGATCGATCTTCTTCAGTCGCCCACCTGTTGCTTATCACTCCAGGAGGTGTAGAGCCTCTACAGTAGAGGACCATCACAAAACTCCTATGCGACGACGGCACTAATTCCCATCAATACTATATATATACTATACTATATACGTATATTATGTATATATAAAATAATATCCCGTACATCTCTAATCTGCATGCATATAGAAATTAAGGAACTACATACAGATACGTATGTGCATACAGATACGTATGTGCATACAAAGGGATTATAGTTTGTTAATAATTTATAATGTTAGTTTAAACCGTTAGAATTTTATCAACAAGTAGTAGTAGAAGACTTTTTAAAAATATTAATTGCCATTCGTACATGTACACTGATGATGATGAGTACTGATATTTCATTCATAATGAAAAAGTATTCTGTAGAGAACTAAACAGTCTACGTCTACACTATACATGTGAAACATATTTCATGTCTATCAGGTTACTCGCACGAGTTTTTGATGTGCAAACCAAGCAGAAGAGATAGAGATAATAGAATACAAGCATGGTGGAGTCGAATCTTCTTCCGTGCCTGTGCATACCAAAAATTCAAAACTAAACCAATGCTGACATTCCTCATTACCAAACTATTCGTCACTATTATACAAATCTCAAGGCAACAAACATTTCATGCTCAAATGTTGTTATCGACACGAACAGCTGAAAAGACCTTTGACTATTTTCATATTGTTTGAGTCGTCGTCGTCTTTTTAACGGATGTTTGTTTTCTTCCTCCAAATATTTAACATTGAAATATTGAGTCATTGGACAGAATTAGATAATATCATGTAAATAGTAAATACGAACATGCGAAAAACAAAATTATCGTGTTTTTTCCTGATGTTCTTCATGTAAACTCATAATTTGTAGTCTCTAACCAAATCCCTAAAAACGACAATTAGTTACACAGACTTAGTTGGCAACATTCAGATTCGCAGAATCACATTTGAATAACGAATAAATTAGCATGAGAATGAAAGCAAAAAAACATGGTCCAAGTATACCTGTTAAAACGAAAAATCCATTTAAATACTGGATTTGATTTTAGTTGAAAGGAAAATAATGCGATGCATTTTATTTTTAGTATTCAGTATGCAATAACGCATTTGAGATTTGAGACTCCCCACATATGGGTGGATAGATAGATAACGTGGAAAACAGCTGTCTCTCCTCTGCAATAATACGTAGTTAAGTAAAGTAAAGAGTCTTTACTAAAGACATAAAACAACTATAAATTTAAAATACACCAGCGCCAATTTACTCGTTGAACCAGAATCCGTTTTCGATTGATTTTTTAACTGTTGCTTGTTATCCTGAATACAAAGTACTTTGAACGATGATAAAACTAATAAATTTTCCGAAACAACAACCAGACGCATTTGCATTTTTGTCAAATGGACAGCACTTTATTTTCATAAAATGAGAGAAAAGTCGAAAAGACTCTGCATTTGTCAATGCTAGTTTTTCTCGCGTTTTCGGAATAATGTTAAACGTCGCATGAGTATAGGACTCCTCTCTTATCATTTATCGCTAGATTCAACAAAAGCACTTAAAATTAAAATCTGTATATCACAAAAGTCTCAGTAAACACTAAACACGTATTACGTTCATTCATATATTCGTTCCTACATCGATAATACATACTGAACAGTACTGTACACACAGGACTTAATGAGTTGACTTACGTCTTATGAATATTAACCGAGGATTAAGTTTAACTATGAATTTTTGCTTTTTGTGTGCTCATTTAATTTCTTACATATTTGCATAGGTATTTACTATTTACATTTTACATATATCACGGATACTTAAATAAAATACCTACAAAGGAAAATCTGAATTCTGCATGCGAGTAAAGAGTTGACTTCAACTATATGGACAAGATCATGAGCATAATTATTTATTGTAAGGTTCTATAATATGCATCCCATTCCCATCTCTTTTCAATTCTGCTTAATGCAAGATGTTTTTTCACCTTCTTGGCTCGTATCCAAATAAAATCCTCAAAGAAAATAGTATTAATTTATTACCATTTCAATTTGATTACTGATACTCGCCTGATAACTATTTAAATAATTTCCTAATTTTGGAATTCCCATTGAAATATACTGAAACCGGTACGAATACAAAAAGAAAGCCTAAATTACTGAGTTCTTTTAATTTATTAGACAGTCTTTGATACGGTTAGTTTATTAATAAACCTTTTTTTCATCTTATTTTAAGAAGATAACAAACAAAATAATAATTGCTTTTTTTTGGCTTGAAAAAAGTCGAGAGTGAACAACTGAATACTGAACTTACGGAGGAAAACGAGGACTCTCTGAAAAACTGTAATCTGTAAAGTGTAAGTGAATTTTTTTTCGTTGAACATGATAAGTTTTAAAATTTATTACCACGATTATTTTGAGCTGCGACCTGCTGCTGGACAGAGAGAGAGAGATAGAGTTAAGAGTATAAAAATTCTTCAAATGTACACGGATTAGGGTTATGAGGAAAGGATTCGTATGATATACACTTGAATTTTATACATTCCTGTTGCAAGTGCAATGGACGCGAATAAAGGATGAGGATGCAAGTGTAAAAAAAAAGTATTAAGAAGCTTCAAGTCCTTTTCACAGTTGGTTAGTTAGCAAGGAATAGGAAAAAGGGATATAGAAGATAAAGTGGACAATTATGAATGGTATCCCGCACCAAGAGCTAGTCGTACGTATAAATCTGTCCATGTATAATACACATTTTCATAATTTAATATTAGCAGTAGGTGATATTATGCGGGGAGCTTTCATAAAAAATAATAATAAACCAACGAGCTGAGTCTTTGTACGTATAGTACGAATAATGTGAATACAGATATACACGCCACATAATAATTGATGAACGATGGATGACGATGATGATGATGATCAAAGAGACATTGGAATGCATCTCGCTATATGACCTTTTATGTTTCTCAATTATATCACACAAAATACAAAACCAAATGAAAACTTGAAGCCTTTCCTGGTCATACTTTTCATATTCAAATTATTCCACGACTGTCATCAGCTTTCAAACATTTGACTCTATCACATCCAATCAACAAACCATTTTATCCTTTCACCATTTTATATAACAACATTTTCAACATTCTACTTCTGGAATTCTCTCTCTCTTTCTGGTTATTTAATTAGGCTTTAAATTTAACCACACGGTTTCTATTCAGTTTTTCACAAGGTTTTCAATTTTTAATAATAAAAAAAGCTCGATGCATTCACCAGTAAAGTTTTCAATTCATATCGGAAATATTTGTGCATACATAAATCATAATTCCTATGATTTCTCTTCCAACACTCATAAAACATAAATCATGTGAACACTGTAAACAGGTATTATAAAATCTTGTGAACGCTCATGAAAATTAAAATAATAAACAATAATTTCCCTGGTAAATGTTTTCTTAATCGAGAACCATTAAACTCTACACACAATCTTTCAATTTACTCGGTACTATGTATACTAATAGGTAAAAATAATTTGTAATAATAGTTCCATGATGAATTTTGTATGTAAATACACAACTTTAATGTGGATATAGTGAAAATCCATCATATACTATACATGAACATTTTCCTTATTCATTTCCTAGCCCATACATATACATATTGGTTCATTAAGTCGATAAGCGTAAATCGTAAATGCAGACCCTCCAGGGTAAAAGTCAAGCAAGACTGCAACGGTAAAAACGGGCATATTACCTACGTGCTATGTAGGAGATGGCGAGTGTTCGAACAGAACCATGCAGACACACACACACACACATGAGATGATTTGCATACATCTCTCCGGTCTCAAGTCTCAACAAATAAAAATTCTAGCTCAAATTAATAACTTTTCTAGATGAAGATGAAGAAGACCAAGAAGATTGAAGGGTTGGACCTGTTCATTACATATCACATATAACATTCATCCGTATTGGACCATCCAGCTTGGATGCACTGATAGCAACTCATCTCTAGCTCTCTCTATCTTCCCCAGTAAAGTCCACACACACACACACACCCCACACACATATACCATTGAACGTAATAATATTACAATGTTACTGTAAAAATTTTGGCACACTTGTCTTGAGCGATTGCAGTACTTGGTTTTGTAACTCCATTCATGTCATGGTCAAGGCATGCCCAACTTTTTTCGTATCAACACACTAACACACACACACACCAACAAAATACAAGTACAAATTGATGATCGCTCAGATCCGAGATGAACTATAGCAGTATGGTACTCTAAACTCCAACCATCACAATACAGAGCATCAAATTAAATGACTCCTGATTCTGATTCACTTATCGTAAAAACATCTATCGCAACTCTAAACTCTCCAAACAATAGTCTAATGTACAAGCAGAGACTATGTAACGCAATCTATTACAGAGTATGTATGTATATAATGGAATATTAGGGAGTCTACAGAGTATAGAGACAAATCATCATGTGTGTGTGTGTAGTGTGTGTACGAAAAAAATAAATATCTTCCTGTGCACTCCACACATTTCGCATCTCCCATATTGATAGTAATGTGGTGGAATTGCAAACAAAAAGCTACTTCGTTAGGACCATTAGCTGCATGTAATGCGTTCAGATCGTTCGTTCAATGATAGATGCCTGGCGGATATCAAATATTCCTCTCTCTCTCTCTCTCTCTCATGTCATGTCAATCTTTCTCTGTACAAACGATGCTATATGTCATATCATAACAATACTTAAAAATCCTTCCCTACAAACATACAATACTTTTCCTTCATCTCCCTTTCCACTTCATTATATTAGGTATACATTGCATTGGATTACATTATACTATGTTATTGTACCATGGGAGAGAACTCGTAACCTCGGTCGAGGAAAAAGCATGAGGAATTGAGTTCATTCAACAATGTTAGTCACATTTGATAAATGCTCTACACATTATTGAGAGAGAATTTCCAAACCAATCCCTTTTCCCCTCTCTGCTTCTCCTTCTTTACCTCTCCACTATTATTGTATCAAGTCGACAAAATATATAAGCAATCCCTTCAAAAAAAAGAGAGAGAATATATTCTGTACATACAATTCAAATTGTGAGGACTCCGGAATGAGAATAGGAAAATGGTGCAACTTTGCACTTATTACTTATTCCTTTTATTATTAAATACTTTCTTATTGGCCCCATTAGTAAAACACCATACACACACACACACACATTACGTCTTCTATTAAAATTCTATGCGTACATTATGTATTCTGACTTTGTCGTACCAAAAACTCCAATGACTCACAAAATACCTCACAATGCCTGCTACTTGCATTACCATTCGTACGTACCTGCACACACTAGAGAATTATTCATTGACATTTACATTTGCATTCGACTTTGAATTTTTGAATTAAAATTCGACGAGACTGATTCAGCCCAAACGAAGGAAAATTCTTTCATTCTTTCAAAGCCCTAATCTGAAAGTAAATCTTCAATTTATCATTTCATTTTAATTCCCCTTGCCTTCATTAATATTTAAATACATGAATACACTCACGAGTCGTTATGTCAGCGTGTACATGTGTTGACACTTGATACTGACTGACAGAATGATAACGTTAAATATTGGGAATTTGAACCAATTCATCTTCAAATTTTGGATTAAATTAATGAGATTTGACACCCGGAGCTGTTTCTACCTCTTAAGTTATGTTGTAGTTGTGATTGTAGACAAGATTTATTTACTGGTTGGAAAGAGTTGGGTTTCCTTTGCTGTAAATTCCTATTGCTGTTGCTATGAGAGCTCTCAAAACTTGGTCCGAGTGATAACAGAAATTCAATGGCATTCGAAGACAAGAATTTTTATTTTACACTGATTCAGTGATATTATCTCAAATAAAAAAAATGAACGACTGATCAAGGTCGTCCATTTGTCTTTTGTCTCTCTCTCCGTCTGTATCTGTCTTTCTCCCTTTATTATATCAATGGAATAAAATCAGAACTGAGAATCAGAGTGAGTGTTCATGTTCGTATATTTCCAAGGAGTGAAAAATTCACTCATTGTTTATGGATGTGTGAGAAATACAATGCTCACAAATCTCACAGGATCCTTTTAGTTCCGGACTTACACACATACACAGATACACACACACGCACACACACTTCAACCATCGCATATATACGAGTCAGACTGGGACTGGATTTTTATTTATTTCTTTAAAAAACTTATTTGGTCGACATTATGTGAATTCAGTTCTTAGTCCGTGTGTTTGCATGAATACTACGTACTTGGAAACTTTGGCAAGTCCTGAATGAGAATAGAAATTCAGTTTCCATTACATCAGCATAGCACACCCACAAAACTTCCACAACTCCTGACAACAACAGGGGAAAAAAGAGTTGAATCTTTTTATAATTTGCTGACTTTTCAATGCAGGTAGGTACGTGGATTTCAAGGTGCTCATTGCTTACCGTTCAACTTCACTATTTTAGAATAATAATAATATGCACAAACAAACTATAGGTACAAAAACACACATGGTCATTCGTCACTCTTGTCGTCGTCATCCTTTCTCTTCTCATGTATTTATGGACAATAGACCAATAACACTGAAATCTGAAATTTGCTGCAGGTCGCTTTTCTCCGACAATCATCATTAATACAAAAATGTACATATAATGCTTAAATAACATGAGGCTGGACTTGACGTTTAATTGTCCGTCAAAATATAAATAAATAAAGTGACATTATTTCACGAGGACAATAATCCCAGTCGTTATCACCGTAGCAAAATAGAAAATTAAAGCTTTTGTCCATGGGGAAAAGAGAAAATATATATATTACAAGAGAAAGAGAGAACCGGAGCAGTCATACAATGGAATTTAACGTTGTCATCGAGAAAAATGATGGTAAAGAAGAAGCCCAGACCAACTCACAAACGACCTACCCTTCATACCTCTAGCAAGTAGCTACATGGAATTTAAATGCAGTTTCAATGTAGACATAGACATACACACCACAGCATACATTCCAAATTGTACTATCGCACTGTCGAACAATGAGACTCCCTGTACTACTAAAATACACTCAAATGTATACACATTTAAAAAATCTCAACAGACGAAGAGTCGAAGGAGATTCGAGAGATGTTCATGAAATAAAATCTTGACATTCCAAACACTTTCGTATAATACAGCTACAGCATGCATAACAACAACTCGGATACTAAAACTGAAACCCTCTCTCTACTTTATGTATAATCTTAAAAAATTGTCTTGGGCTAAGGAACTATGTCTAAATCTTACATAGGTAATCTTATCCCTATTGTAATGACAGCATGGGTAGAGTGTAGAGAGTCGTCCTTGTCTATTATCTCCAAGCTAATGTCTACCCCTGATTTTTTTTTCTTCCGAAGACGGGCAAAGACCAAGATTCCAAGAGAGAGAGAGAATCAGAATAAGGATGAGCATGGAGATGAAGATGAAGGCAAAGGGAACGGAAAGGTGCTCAAATCGTGATTGTCCCACAGCTCCGTACACGTCACATATGTTTCGGATTACCGTATTATAATACGCCAGCAGTAGCTACATTCTCTTGCTACAAATTCATCATTAATATATGTGGTTAACAAAATCCCCGTAAAAAAACTTAAACTATTGCTACCACTATTGCAGGAACCCTCGTTTACATCTCTATAGCTATCACTGGATAGATACAGCTGTGTATGTAGTTGAGGGGAAAAAAACTTTAGGAACTAAAACGACAAATGACAAACATTGACAAGGGATAAAGAGCGTCGCACATCTTCCGCGTCCTCATGTAAAAAAAACACAGGGAAAAAAATTCATTTACAGGTGAGTATAAACGTGGTGAGTTTCTTGAGCTAACTGTCCAATGCATTCATGGAGGAAAGGAAGAGAATAATGCGACGAATCTACAAGTCAGGACAGAAGTTGAGCCTGAGAAATTCTTTAAGGCATTAGTACATATTTTCAGCCATTCCGTCTGCTTGTGGGGCTTGTGTCTTGGACTCTCTGAAATGATTTTCTTAATGTCTCGAGTAATAAAATGAAATAAGAGGGGGAAAATCTCTGCATACTTTGTCTCAATTTCAATTTCGATTTGCAATTTCACATTCGATCGTTTATTATTATTATTATTTTGGCAACTTACACTTTGGCCTGTTGCAAAGTTAATTTGATGTATCCAAATACAAAATATGTAAAAAAAATGATTCAATTAGTGTAAGTGTAAGCTAACAAAATGTGTGGACAATAATGAAAATAACGAGTATACGAAATACGCACGCGGCATTTTGACAAGGTTTTATGACGAATGATGCAAATGAAAATGAATGCCTTCAAAAACCACAAACAATTTCCCCCAGAGTGTACACATGAGCAATGTAGATATTATCATGAAAACATCATAAAGTTCCAAACAATGACATGAGCTAATTTCTGTATGCAAAACAGAGTTTATTTATGATGACCAGACCATGATATTATCCTGATGACGACCAACCATGTCAGCGCAATATAGGGAGAAAAAAATCAGAAGTGTTTCTGCAATTCAATTCAATGCAGTAGCAACAAGTGTCCACAAGCTTCCACTGTTTCTCCAAGTATATACGTACGTAGTACTACTACGTAGGTAGTAGATGGTTCATGTACAAAATTTAAATTCTTGCCTCATATACATAAATGTTGTAGTTTACAATGATTCATCTTTCAATTGTAAAAGCCAAATTCCACAAAAAAAAGTCATATTTGTATGATGTATTCAAGAGAAAATGAAGTGCACATGTGTGATAAATAAATAAGATGATCAAAAGACTTCTAATAATATTCATTCTAACTGTAAACTTCAAATCATAGTCACAAGTGAACGGCTCATTTTCTTCTTCTTCAGAATCTCTACAGTTCCATAGGGTTAGTTGATTGCATAATTAAAGTGATTATTTTCTACCGGTCGTGCGAAACTGACACACTCGATTCATGAATATTATACAGACTATACACACCACCCCATCAGATATATGAAACAAGAAAAAAAATGAAACAAAGTAGACGACAGAATATTCAACGAAAATAAAAGTCACTGTCACAAGACAATCGAGGATATTATTGGCTACACAACTCAACAACTCCACACATTCACACAGCCAAAAGTCGTCACAACACAACCTAAAGATCCATATAAAATCCTCCAATGAAATGACATCATCCTCATGAACACGTTTAGGATCCAGCTCTTACATCACTACCTACTTTATATCCCAGCGATGGATTACACAATGTATATAAATATTGTGGAAATGACTAAAAAAAAAAACTTGATTACTTGATCCAGGAGATGCTAATCAACATCACATGAAACTATCGCCTTTAAACTTTTCCATATCATTTTCAATATTCTAATTTTAAATGCACTAACAAATTCGTGATATACATATTACATACACTACTAAATAATAAATGGCTTGAATGATAATACCCTAAATGAAAATCCATACACGAGTACTTCTGAGGTAATGGAAATTCATTATAGCATTTATTGAACAGTGATCCCATTTAAGGCGATGATTAATCCCTATTTCGAAATATCTTGTATCGATGAACAAAGCAGTAAATAGACTTACAGTGATCAATCGTTTTAACATTGAGCAATCCTTAAAAATGCACACTAAACGAATACTTGAAAAAACTGTGTCCCAGCTTTTACATCTCGCACGTACATTCCGAAGTATTTAAATGAGATGAACATGGTAAAATTATGACTGTGGTATATTAAAAATTGAAATTGAATGTAAAAAAAAAGTCGCAAATCAAACAAATTATTTTTCCTATTATTTAATTCATTAATAAACCTTTCCCTTACATATTTGGTTTATTTTACACGTACATGAAGCCATTAGAATAACTACATACAACATGTGAATTTACAAATGTAAGGTTGTTAAAACAACGATTCACACACACACACACACACTCACATAATATCCAACACCCTCAACGAATATAATGAAGAATAAACAAAAGAAAACCTGGCAATTGTGAATTGGAATATGACTGTGAGTGTAGGCGTACCTGTAATCTGTAATCATGATCCACACCAGGTAATTTAGCTCTTCCTAATTTAATTTGCCACTCATGGAAAATCTCAACGCCTTTTCCCCCCATGTGTCTATATGCATCGTAATACTTCCCTATACACCATTCACACTTCATAGTTAAAGACGACGATAGTAATAATTATCTTTAATCATGATGTCTTTCCCAATTTTTTTTACAATTAACACGACAAAAATTGTTTTACGTAAAGCTTCAATGAAGGTTCACTTTTTTATTGGATCCCACAAATAAAAATACAACATCCAAGTAGAAATTCCTTGTGGTACAACTGGCTCATTAGAGAATCTCAAGAAATTGAAAAACAAACAAAATAATTTTTTTTTACAGGGGTACAGCATATTTGCAGTTTACAGGAATTAGAAATCCAATACTTTCTCATATTAAAAAATGCTCATTGTCACAAGAAAAAAAATCGTATTTAGAATCCAACAATTAACTAGTAATGGCTAGTTTATTTCCTGTTTATTTGATATTTAAGTTTACCACTTGCCATTAACTATTAACACCTTTGAGAAATTATTTTGCTTCGGGGTGAAATCATTTTAGATGTGAGAAAAAAATATGCGAGCTTTTCATAAAATGTAAAGGTCAAGAGGATTTCTAAAAGCGTATACACATACACGTCCCATGCAACCACTTTGCAGAAATTTGTACACTGATAATTCTGGTTGACGTTGAAATACATCATTGAGTTTTTCTAAAGACTCTCTTGTACATGAATTATGATTTCCTCCCTTTACTTCAATCGGAGACGCAATACACACACAGTACTCTAATCCACACACATTATCACCATAATAAACCATCTGAGAATTTTAATTTACTTGTGAGATTTCACCAACTAATTAACAGCTATAGAAAAAATATAACATACAAACGTGTTTTCCAAAATGTCCTTTTGTAAGGTTCCATATGGCGTCAGACGGCAAGTATAGTATGAAAACATGTCTAGGATGGAAACCTTAGATGAAATGGACAATGGGAGTTTGCAATAAATTTGACCAAAATAACTTGAGAGTCTCGGCTCTTGATGCGAATATATAAAATGTCTATATTAATTCCCGGAGCCAAAAGAACATTTTTTTAATAAATGAGCATTGCCCTATTGCTACTGACTGCTACTTTTACTACTTGAAAATAATAATAATAAATAATGAAATACGCAAGGACAAGTGACTAAAAGAAAATAACAACAACAAATGAACCATGTCTCAGTTATAATTATTGAAAAATCATTAAAATTAATCTTGAGCTAATTTTGGAGAGAAAATATATAGGACAACAACGACAACCGACAACGTACAATTTTGGCAAGAACCAAGTTCATAACTTGATTGAATTATAATTAATATACATATAGTGGATATAAGACGAGTGTGGTTGTTCGTTGTTCGTTCACTACTCACATTCCCTGCTTTTGAATTTGCCAAAAACAAAACTCAGCGCATTCATTCATTCTCAATCAATCCCCCTTTTGTCTACAGTCCGTGGTCCGTGCATATGTCTAATTAGTATTTGATGGGAACAAGAACAAAGATAAGAGGATTGAGATGTCTTTGTCTCTCCTCATATATGAACGTAAACCTAAATCAATATTTTTTCATTTCTTTCTGTTTTTTTTGTGTGTGTAAGCGGTACATACAGAAATGTGCAGTAGACCTTGCACTCAGAAAAATGCCTCAATTTTAATTTCATTTAGCTATACAGATAGTTTCTTGTTTTACTTTTAGTTATTTAGTTCATTTTCCATTGAAGTAAGCAAGTAAGTGAAATCAGTTTTATAAATTGTATTCCTTCACGTACACGGAAATCTCATTCATTTTTCTTTCCCCTTTTCTCTCTCTCTCTCTGTCTTTTCATGTCTTTTAACTGAAAAACAAACAGACAAACAAACAAAAACTGACCGCAGTCGACATTCAACTAATCAAACATCGATTAAATTACTAATTGAACTTTTTCATAAATACATTAACCATTGAATTTTTTCTCATAGCCAAGGTATACATTTACGAACATTCATTTTGACTGATTGTAAATTACAAATTAGACATATGTTGGTTGCATCAAGTACAAAAGTTAGTGTGTGATCCACATGTTTATTTTGTACCTATTTGTTTTTCTATATATGCAATGCATTTAACTGGATGGGAGGTAAATGTATTCACTTTTTAATTGCATCTAATTAATGCAAAAACATCCAAAATATGTGCACACATACTCACAATCAGTTTCTATGGTTGCAACTTGAAATGTAATATTTTAATTGATGTGTATCTTGAGAGTAAAAATGTAAATATAAAAATGTTGGATTCTAGACATCAAGTTGTTTGATATTTCTGGCAAAAAATGGCTGTTTGTCAAAAAAGTTGTTTCTCATTACAAAAGATTTGTAGCTAAACCTGTGTACAATGGACGGTTGACCATTGTAAAGTTTAAGATGTTTTTTTTCTTCGTCTTCTCTCTTTTTTGTGTGTACAAATATTCGTTTACAGTGCAGACACTGAGATTGCATACATAGATGCAATTCTTATCATGTCTCTTCAGGTATCTCAGTCGAATGTCTGAAGTAAATGCTAAATGTCTTTTTTGATCACAGACGATTCCATCAGAGAGATAACATTTCAGATTCCAGTGGATGATACATCTACATTATTCTACATATGTGTACAAAAACGTCTCTTCACAACAACGTAATCAAGTAATTCTTTTGAAAAGGTACAAAACATTAACCTTCAATTAAATTCTTCCCAGAAGACTATTAAAGGGAAAAATGTTTCTCATGCAAAGAATTTGCTTGACCATCATTCAAATAGAAATTGTACATGGATTAATTAATTATCAGAATGACATTTCATAATCGAGACGACACAAAAGCCATGAGAATGAACAAATTATCATCACAATGACGATTACACCACCACTGATACCATTACAATTACAACCAATTCACTATTTAAATGAAACTAATACCAAGGCTTGAGAGAGAACGTTGGACATGCAATTTCCACAGGAGAAAAAAGAGTGAAAAAAAAAACAATATGAAAGAATGAAACCATTTTTTTTCTTATTCTCCGATCGCTTTGAACAACAAGTGAAATTTATACCCATGCAAAATCACCTTCCTTTGCAACACAAGATACAAAGATAATACAACTTTATCAACTTTCAACTGACGACAGGTTTTCTTCTAGTATGTGTGTGTGTAAGGAGACCGAGAAAAAAAAATCAAATATGTCTTCACAGCTTCTTTTAACAAATTACAAATTACGAAATCAAGTAGGAAGAATCGTCAAATAATTCGCGTCACGTCTAATCTAACGAATTTTCAAATTAAATATTTTGAAGAGAGAGAGAGAGAGAGAGAGAGAAAGAGTTGAGATTAATGAATGAGAATGAATGAACAACTACTTTTACTCCTACGCCAACCCACTGAGATCAACATTTTTTGGGGTGTTTTTGTACTTGTCTATAGTTGATGGCTTCACTTTTGCTCATTTCATTCGTTCAGATGACTTGAGAGTACAAGCTGTCTCAAAGTAGTCATAATAAATAATGTTAAATGGCGTGAAAAATACAGTGACAATGATGATGCATTAACCATCTATTATTCATTAAATGCATAAGTAAAGTACCATTGGAGTATCAACAGTCCACAATGAAAGATTATCCACACACATAATATATTAAAATATAAACTATTAATTTAAGAGAGAATGGAGAGAGAGGGAGAGAGTATCTATACTCTACGACTGTGTACACAAAAAAGAGGCCTTGATGTGAGAATTGTAAATCCAATAAATTTACGGATGCCTTGACCGCAGGATATATCACTCATTAGTCTACCTATATTTATGTTTCCTACCAGCCTGGTAAATAATACCGACCAACCGCCTTGCAACTGAGTACACAGAGTGTGGGCCACACCCTGAAAATTTCCCAAAAATAATTCACAAGATGTGTGATTCTTCCAAAGTTTTTCCACAAACATTTTCGCCATTGGTCAAGTCAAAACACAAAACCACACTCAAAAAAACCCAGAGAGAGAGAAAAAGAAAGAAAGAAAGAAAGACGGAGAGAGGGGATCGCCATCCAACCATAATTTGTCCATAACTAATTTTGTATATGATGCACAGCACGGCCGACGGCTCACATCATTATTACATAAAAACATACAGATATGTACGCACAGTGTGTGTACTGTGTATGTGAGGACTCAACAACAGCCAAGTACCTGAATATGCCCGTAGAGTTGAACTATGAAGAAAAATACATATAGCGAAAAATCTCTTGCTTTTCATAGGTGCACATAAATATTGATGTACAAGCAGGATTCAGCAGAGTTCATTTTCAACTATATAAAAAATTGTTTTTAGCTCGAGTATCATTTCTTCTGTTCAAATGTATACACACAGAACTCAGACATGGACGAGACTCAAGCTGAAGAATGTTAGGTAACTTTGGTATGTAGCTTGTGGGAATTTGAAGGAATTTGGATTTTTTTTCCCACAAATCCAAATGATGTCCTGATATATATAAAAGAAGCTACCCATGCACAGCAATTCAATCCAATTGAATTTGCAATAAGTATGTATGTGGAAAAGAAATACTGTGAGTTCCGTAAGTAAAAGTATAAGATTTAGAATCACAGCTGGAGCCAGATGCTCGCCAATTGCATTTCTCATTATATATCAATGCAGAATAGTACTAGTCCATTCATTGTTCATGCTGATACTTACATGTTTCTTGCCTTTTGATATACACAAACACACTCACTCACATACACACGTTAGAAAATACTTTTCACAGCTTTCACGACGTTTTACAATAATATACTTGAACAAAGAGCCGTCGGTTACATTTTTCTTCGTACTACACCACCAACACTAACGACCAACTGCATGCAGGTGTTCATTCAAAAAAAAAAAATCTATCTGATTCTCTAATGCATATATATATACACTCTCGACTTCGAGTACGCCCGAAACTTCATCCAGAAAATGTTGTGAAATTATCGGCCATTCAAGCCTAATTATAGTAGTTTTTCCAGCAACTCAGCTCGCAAGATCCGTCTGCAGTCGTCGTATATTTTGCCATTAGTGTTATTACAGATTACCACTTGAATCCGCATCACGGTGAATGAATCAAGATGAACTACCTCAAAAACTATAAAAGCCTATCCACAAGTAAAATGCGAGGTGCTTAATCGTTGATCATAATAAATAATAAAAGACGGTTATATCTCCAGGGCTCGGCTACACAAGATCCAGAGCGATTCGTCATCCAAGATCATTTGTACATTTTTTTTTTGCAGAGGTCCGTTTGCCTTTACCAATATTTTTTATTGTGATGTCAAAGACAGAGGAATATTATGCTTTTGCAATCAAAACAAGACAAGACAAGTTCAATTCACTGATAGCAAAAATTCAAATTCAAATGCAAACACAAAACTCACAGTAGCATTTTACTTGAACTCTGATGGAGTTGTAAAAAAAAAAAATCAAACCACGATGACAAGATATTTCTTTTGGGAAGGACATGGATGGACAAATATCTTAATAAATAAAAACAAAATAAATACGCACCACGCCTACCAAAGACTATCATTATCATTGGAAGGGAATTTGTTTTTGAAACGGGAATGTTGGAAATTTATGGCGATACATTTAAAATGCAAACAGATAATAACTCACAGAAAAACAGGAGGAACTAGTTTACATAATAATTTTGAGTATTCTTCTCCCTCTTTCTGTTTCCCTCTCTCTCCTTTCCTTACTAGCAAAGTATGAAAAAGCTTTGAAATATTTCATGCGGATACACACTATATTCTATATACACCCGTACATACAGTATAAACATACTGGACTAATGGCAATGGCGATATAAAAACCGGCTGAAAATCCACTTCATGAATGACCTGGAAGGCCTTTCCTCCAACAATGTCCGGCTTTGTCGTGTGCATGTGTGGGAGGTTATTGCGTGCAGCAATTACTTGAAACATTCATTCCACATCTTTTTCTATTTATTTTTTAAAAGCATCTACATATGAAGGAAATTATTTGTAATTTATATGTAGAATTTCATGATGACAAAACTCAATACAAGTGAAACTGGTATAAGATCACCTCATTAGGTATCATAATATGAAAAGTTTATTCGTTT